>JAVFBW010112160.1:0-16144 GCA_034783835.1 Mopalia ciliata | reverse complement strand
CGCTAATTGGTTTGTGGTAATAGTCAGCAGGTAGTCAGTCGAGGTGAGATAATCTCGTTAATCCCTTCCGCCCTTCGGCATGCATAACCTTTAAACACGCATTTTACGATTTAAATCTAAAAAAAAACATTCTAAAATACTAAATTTTTTGGTCAAAATTTTTGCATTATGAAGATTATGAAAAGAAGATTTCAGAAAGGCAAAAAAACAAAAAAGTCAAAATTTTACCCCTGACTAGCGTTAGAGTCCTTAATTTCACCACAATACAAGCTGGAACGACCCCAGAGTGTCTGTCCTTTTTCTTTTTTATATACATGGACTGTCTTTAGGGTACCTAGTCCCTGCGACAAAAATTGGCCTTATTAACCAAACTCCCAATTTTAAATATGCCGATTCTGCGTTATGGTGGCTTTGTTGCAATTAAACTATTAATATAATGCAATACTACATATTTTAACTGCTGAAACCGGTTAAAAATCACTCGCCTATAAGTTTGAAAGCTGTTAGATTCTAGCCAAACCACCAATTTTGGGGGGAATCCTAGAACATGATAGATCACACCCAAAGGATATGGCACTATTATGCCATCTTCAATAAATCAAGATCGCACCGGACGCGTCACTGGAGACAATCGGGCCTTGGTGACTGCCCTTACAGATTCCAAACTCTTAAATGGGTTACTTGAAGCTCTCTGACATTTCTCCAGATGTAAACGAATTGCCCTTCGACTGTACATGTTTTATGCAAGCTTGTATTGAAACAGTTTTAATAAGAGATGGTCCCTGGTGAATAGCTAACTGCTAACTGCCAATCGCAGACTAACTTCACAGACATTTTTTTCTCAGTAATTTTTCGGCTGCAATAACTTCATATTTACCTCATCTTCGAAGGGCTTCCACAAGCAGCTGAAAACTATAACATCCGTCTGTTATTTTTTCTTTCTTATGATGCACTGTTTTTTGTTTTAATTCAACTCATTTTTAGTAGTAGCAGCTCCAGCTGTTGTGTCCTCTGTCCGTTTTGGGGATATGTTGTGTGTATCTGTGATCTGGAATTGGTGATTTCGTCGCGTTTTGCATTCAATCGATTCAAGTTCCGACCTTAATAAAACCGTATAAAACATATCATCTATGAGTTAAAAAAGAGGCCCAAAGGCTTTCTATGCACAAAGTAATCCTGCCTACCGAAAACTAAAGCAGGAAGTTTATCGTGCATCATGGATGAAATGTTCTCTGAATGAGTTTAACTGGTCCATAGTCCATTCGATGGACATTTAAATAAATTCGCTATATGCAGGACTAAAATTCGTGCAAATAAAACGCTGTTTTCCCAGGAATTGATTAGAGTTTTGATATGAGAGATTTATAAAAAGCAATATCGTCACGTTGATCATTTGGTACAAGGCTGTATCGTCATTTTGATAATTTGGTATAAGGCTGTATTTGTCTAGTTGGTAATTAGGTAGAGGCTGTATTGTCAAGTTGGTAATTTTGTACAAGGCTGTACCGTCATGTCGGTAATTTAGTACAACACTGTATCGTCATGTTGGTAATTTAGTACAACACTATATCGTCATGTTGGTAATTTAGTACAAGGCTGTACCGTCATGTCGGTGAGTTAGTACAACGCTGTATCGTCATGTTGGTAGTTTGCTACAAGGCTGTATCGTCATGTTGGTAATTTGGTACAAGGCTGTAACGTCATGTCGGTAGTTTGGCAAAAGGCTATATCGTCATGCTGGTAATTTGGTCTAAGGCTTATCGTCATGTTGGTAATTTGGTACAAGGCTGTAACGTCATGTCGGTAGTTTGGCACAAGGCTATATCGTCATGCTGGTAATTTGGTCTAAGGTTTATCGTCATGTTGGTAATTTGGTACAAGGCTGTAACGTCATGTCGGTAGTTTGGCACAAGGCTATATCGTCATACTGGTAATTTGGTCTAAAGTTTATCGTCATGTTGGTAATTTGGTACAAGGCTGTAACGTCTTGTGGGTAGGTTGGCACAAGGCTATATCGTCATGCTGGTAATTTGGTCTATAAGGTTTATCGTCATGTTGGTAATTTGGTGCAAGGCTGTAACGTCTTGTCGGTAGTTTGGCACAAGGCTATATCGTCATGCTGGTAATTTGGTCTAAGGTTTATCATCATGTTGGTAATTTGGTACAAGGCTGTATTGTCATGTCCTTAATTTCGTACAAGGCTTTTTCGTCATGTTGGTAATTTGATACAAATAAAACATCACTTATCAGCATGGCATGTTCATTTCTAAAATATTTCCCTTTCTTTTCAGTTAATTTTTAACAATGTTGCTCAAAAATGCCTTCAATTAAACCGTTACACAGGACGTTGCAGCGAATTTATAAGCGGATATATGGTCCAGTTTCCAATGATATTGTATTCCGTAGTGGATTTATTATGTACATACATGTATCCCCTAATTTTGTAATATTTCCCTTGCTTTCCAGTAATTTTTCTGAAATGCCTTCGGTTTTAACGTGGGACCGGACTTGTGTGTCTATTGTTGGTTATTTGAGAAAAGTGCATAAACCTTTTTTCGAAGTGATCATAACTTTGCCAACAACAACTAAAATTACCCCGATTAACTCAAACATGATCTGAAACTCGATATAACAAAGTAGTCTTCTAAATATGAGTTGAAACCACTGAGGCATTATGAAAAAAGTTTGATTGTCTCGGCTTATGCAGACTAACAATGGAACAATGGAAACACAATGTAAGTTGCTGCTTAAGGTGGAAAATGTGTTAAACATAAATCTGCATAGCTGATTTTGCACCAGTAGATTTCATTATTTACTTTCATGTACTATGGAGGCCCTACGTTCAGTACTTTCAGCCTGTGACTACTTGGTAATTTTCACTGGTAGAGACTGTTATCCAAAAATAAGAAACAAATTGGCATTGTGTGCTTACATTGTAATTATGTGTAATATATTCATTAGAATAATTAACTGATTTATCCAGCATTTATATCATAAAATACATTACCAGTTTTGCCTGATTATTTTGACAGCTCGGAATCCTCTTCTAACTCAGATGTTGTATTATTCCACACATCCTTTGTAGACCAATTCCGACACTAGTCTGGTCCCACTATGACCCAGTATAGTTTAATATTGTTGCAATTTTGCGTTACAGTAAAAAACAAAATTAAAAAGTTAGTTAAATTTTAAATTCGTATGTATAATATTAAAGAAAAAGCTGAATGAACCTTGTTTTGTTAAAATAATATTAAGACTAGTTTTATTTACATAAGTGGCGTAAAAGAAGTAGCAATTTGAAATAGTAGCAATTCAAAGCATTTTTTAAAAAAGTATTTTACTCTTTAGGTTTTAGAAAAGAATAATTCATATGGTATTGTACTACATTACAATGTGAATTACAATATATCTGCCAGCATGTGTCGAACACTTCCTTATGGATTCAAAGTAAAAGGGTAAAACCTAAGACCAATTCATGGACAGTTAGAGTGTATTTAAGGTTGTACGGTGTTACCTTAGCTGCAAGTAGCATCGGGTGTGGCTTCTTTCGTGTATTGGGTTTTCCAACGAGGACAATTGTTTATTGTGCATTACGGGGTGATATAAATTGGAATATGTATAGTACTTTTCTGTGTTGGATCTGGGGCTGGTTGCTCATAGCTCTGTTTAGTTAACGGTCTTTTATATGACGTTAAGTTACAATCCATTTTTATTTTGACGTGACTTTGATTACTTTCTGACGCCACGTCATCTAACTGGTTGATAGGCTGACGCAGCTTTGAGCAACCGGTCCTTGTTCTATAACTGTCCTACTGTAAACGGTTTTATGGTCTGCACAGAATACTGCATTTCCTTTTTTTTTTTATTTTTCCTTTGATTGAACCGAGGACCTGAAGCACCGTCTAACGAAGGACAAGAAATTACTTCTGGATGAAGTCAAGATCGTTTCTCGTTAAAGAAAATTCTTCCAAAGGTTTGTGCTTCCTAAATCTATTCATAATTTAATTGTTATGTCTTTAGACAACTTCAAACCACCGCAAAGGGCAGATAGAGAACAGCTACGGAATGTCATTTAGTGAGTACAAAATTGATCAAAATCATTCTAAATGAATGCTGTGTGAATGATGCATACAACTAGTTCACATAATCTAAATTCGGGACACAGAACCAGTGGCTACGTATACCAAAAACCTATTAAGCATTTCTCCTTTTTGTATATATAAAAAATGAAAATAAAAGAATTATTTTGTTGTATAAAGGAAGAAAATATAATTGAGTTGTTGGGTTTAACTTGTAAATACCTCAGCTCTTAACTTTTAATGTACGATAAATGTATCAATATTAAATTAGCTTGTCAGTAGCTTATTTTACTATTTATCTCCGAGACATTCATTGATGAGGTCATTACTTTAGAGAGTCTGTAAATCTAGCTATAACGAGGGCAATTTTCGCAAACAACATGATAAATTAAAAAAAACAACATTCAACAACGCTTCGGAAGTAAAAAAGATACAACAATAAAACTCTGTTCTACCAATCTGTTTCTACATTTGATAAATTATCGCCTTTACTTAACGCTAAATTATGTTTACAATTTGACTCAAAAAAATTAATGTCCCTATTTTAGTTCGCCTGGTGATTAATCTTTCTTAAGAGGGATGTAAGAAATCAATAAGTATATAGCCTTCCGATCCAGTCGGAGATATTATATTCCAAATCTAGGCATTAAAAATCCAATTTGCTTTCTGTTGGCCACTTTTATTAAATTGATATTCGTTTGGTAGAAACAATAAAAAAACAATTGCCATTTTAGCACAATAACATAAAGGCTGAATTCAATTGAAAGTTTCGTAAAACATTATTTTTTATTAAATTAATTGTTATTTTGTCTGACATAGTGAATGCCCATTATGAAATAATATAGTCTCGGTTCTAGAACAAATGTAATGGATGCAGATTTTTTTCTTCCGCTACATTCGTTCAATATACATACTATATAACTTTAGGTATGGCGTTAAACCCCAATCAATCAAACCAACAAATATTCAGGAATCTGAGCACTCCTAATTTGTACTTAGGGTCAAAATGTATGAGTCGTTTAGTAATTTCTCATGTCAAGCCTCTGACTTATTTCACAGATTTCTTCTTTTAGGTTTCGAAAATTGCTTCCACAGACAATTAAGTGTATTATTTGCTAACTTAACGTGTATAATTCGCTTGGGAGTATAGGCAATTACTTGTAATGAGGATGGATGTATATATAACAAAGCAGGCTTGTGTACCAAGATAGCATCCGTGTTACAGAACATGCAGGCAAAGTAAAGCAAGCATGGTGATACATGCAATTTTTTGGTTATAATACATATAACACGGGCCATTGGGTCGGATTGCCCTTTTGCCCTGGTGATCTTGGGGCCGATATGCAAACACAAGACACCAGTTATCTGTTATTAATTGTGAGATACGGATTACAATTCCATTAAAAAAAAGCACATCGACAGTAGCCAAATAGTTGTTTAGATGGTAGGTGTAGACAGAATTTATCTCCTCGTCGAGTCCGATGTTGAACAATTTTTGGGGGAATCCTAGAACTTGATAGATCACACCCAAATGATATGGCACGATTATACCATCTTCAATAAATCAAGGACGCACCGGACGCGACACTGGAGACAATCGGGTCTTAGTGACTGCCTTTGCAGATTCCAACCTCTTAAATGGGTTACTTGAAGCTCTCTGACATTTCTCCAGATGTAAACGACTTGCCCTTCGACTGTACATGTTTTATGCAAGCTTGTATTGAAACAGTTTTAATAAGAGATGGTCCCTGGCGAATAGCTAACTGCTAACTGCCAATCTCAGACTAACTTCACATACATTTTTTTCTCAGTAATTTTTCGGCTGCAATTACTTCATATTTACCTCATCTTCGAAGGGCTGCCACAAGCAGCTGAAAACTATAACATCCGTCTGTTAATTTTTCTTTCTTATGATGCACTGTTTTATGTTTAAATTCGCTTGGGAGTATAGGCAATTACTTGTAATGAGGATGGATGTATATATAACAAAGCAGGCTTGTGTACTAAGGTAGCCTCCGTGTTACAGAACATGCAGGCAAAGCAAGGGAATTAATATGCATGCAATTGTTTTGTTATAATACATATCGGATCGCCCTTTTGCCCTGGTGATCTTGAAGTCGATATGCTTGTGATGTTTTTTTATTGGGTCGTGTGATTGTCCGGTCTTGTCTATCTTTGATTGTAAATTGGATCCAGTCTGGTTTGATTCATACATTGGACTGGCACGCCCTCCAATGGGTGAGATAATCTTAAGAACAGCTTAAATCACCACACTATTGAAATCCACAAATAAATTCACACGGTTAAATTTTAAATTCGTTTAAAATATGTAAAGATTTATGTAATAGTTTATGAACACAATCTATATAATCTTAATAAAGGTTCTCTATTCTAGGTAAAATGCCACGTGACGTGTCAGCTCCATGTCAACTGCCACGATTGGCTTTTCACGCATTTTCTCGCGTTACTTGTCATGTACCGGGAGTCGGCCAACGTACTATCTTTAACGTCACGTTACGTTTTACATAGAATAAATGATAATAAAGCCAATAGTGCACGTAAATGCAAGTGCTCTTGGCCAATTGAGAAAAAGTCAAATTGTTTACACAATCTAACCATATACATTTAACGTTTCTATGCATCTTGTTAGATCCTGACTTTATATTATACCAAAAGAATGATCAGAAAGGATAAATTACTTATACTTATTTTAATGATATTTCGGACATAAATATTTTTCTTATTAAGATAAATAATCCTCACCTTAAAAACACATGTGGGGCCTATAATGAGTAAAAGGTGGAAAATTAGTATACAAAACAATTGCAAAAAGTACGAGTGCCTGCACGGTTGCGGATGGCTGGAAGGAACTTCCTGTTGCCTTGGTGATCTCACGGCAGTGAAGCCGATCCACTTTGTGGTTAGTGGCGTCGAGGGTGGATTTCTTCATTCATTGGGCTGCCACGCCGTCATTTGAGTGAAATAACCCTAATTACGGCGTTCAAACCCAACCAAACAAACACACTAAAACTCGGTTATTTCAGTAATTAGCATTTTTTTCGTAGCCTGTGCAACAGGAAGGGTTATTTCCATGACTTGCTATAAGCAGATTATTTAATCAATATTGCCAGAACATTAGCCAAGATAAATGACCCTGAGAGCTGTTCTGTGTCTCCAAGGTCACGCATGTTGTCAATTATTGGCGAACAGTTTTACTGTCTATTCATTAACACTCTCCCAAATGTTGATAGCAGCTATATAATCCTGACCTTACTGAAAGGTCATGGTTCATGCTCAAATTGATTTCTATGAATAGTGTTGTCTGGAAAATATAGAAATCGCCTTCTATCGATAAATGCTACACCGACGTAAATTCCACATTGGCATCAACTTATGAGTTTACCTGTAGACTTAACACGACGTTTCGGTCAGATCTCTAGATATATACAGAGTTTTGTTTCTGGAATAGTCAGTGATACCATGCAGCCTTTTAATATAAATATAAACCGAGTTAAGTGTACATTAAAGTGTATTTTCAGATATTTCCCACTTACTGTCAATTATATGTATTCAATTCAGTACTGTGCAATAATGCTTAATATGTTGAAATGTCGGAGATATTTTTATGTCGAACTTGAACTTAAATCACCCGGTAGCCTTGTTAACGTTGGGGAAATGTGGTTCATTTATTGTTTGCCAAATCCCCATTTGCCTTTCTTTCGCCGTGAATGAGGAATTAGGATTTAAGCCCCAAGGGCCAGTAACCCTATTTTTTGTTATACACGAAAAGGGCATGTTTACCGAATAAAAGTATGCAGAACTGATTGGATGGTGGATATTTAATCTGTATTAAACCGATAAGTATGTATTTCAAGTTTTAAGCTCTGCAGCCAAATTGGTTGCGAAGCGATTACGCTGTAGCTATGGAGGACTTGATTGGCTTCAATGTAGTAGAGTTAAATAAAGTTAATTTAACAGTTGTCTTCGAGGGATTACAACAACCGTATACCAGCAGCAAAGTTCGCTTTAAGCTGCCAAGGATTGCTTTCGCTGTTTCTCTGACCTTGGCCTTTACAGTCACCCAACTTGTTATAAGGAAACTCACGTTACAAATCCGCTGAATTATATACTTGCCGATTATACATCAATCAGCCACTATTTGTTTTTTATTAGTCTTTAGTTGGATGTCTGTCTTAGATGTTTTTTCTACTTTGGTTGGTTATTGGTTATAGGATTTGTGGCGTTTTTCCATCCTTTTGGATGATTCACGCCATTTTTCTACTTTGTGTTTACACAAATTTGATACTGATGGAGAAATGGAATATACACCTTGTACGAAATACATATTGTCGACCAGAGCAGGTGAACTAAATAACGCATGTCATTAACATGTATTAGGAGACAAATATTTACACGGTAAACAAGCAAAAATTAATACAAATACGATTGGGTACAATCCTGAACATAATGTGTATGGTTTAAATCCACGCCGATCTCTATTTCGGCAGATAATTGCGATTCGTAATTTACTATAGTTGTCAAACATGTCCACTAATCTGTCAAACTGCAGAGAGTTGTGTTTTATAATACCAATGTTCTATGTAATGGCTTTGTCGCATACCTACTCTACGATAGGTCTTTGATCCTCTGTGTACACTGGATTCGCCTAATTCCCAGTGGATATATGGCCCTTCTAAAAGTACCAGAATAGATATTTATATATTTTTCATTTTTAGGTGTTGATCTGTGCAGGGGTTTTTTTTTTTTTTTACAGTGATCCATTGTTTATTATCTTTCTCACAAAAGGCTGAATTTGGCAACAGCTTGGAATTCACAGGTGTGTTTTGGATCGACGTCGAAGGCATAGTTGTCAGATGTGGTGGCGTAACACCGGGTTGAAATCAACTCATGGGACTTGTCAGCTTCGACTTCCTCATATCTCCAATTCCTCCTACCCAAGCTACTAGTGAAGATTGACGGGGAAAATCAGCCAACATCTTCCACTAATTGATCATTATAAAGGCCTGTTTCTATTTCTAGTTTCTTTTTCTGAAACCTGATGATTGATGTCTGTCTCGTGTACAATGAAGTTGGCTAGACTAAATTCATCTTTGTGGAATGTGAAAATAACAGCGTAAAGAACATCACCGGTTCGGAATTCAGTAGGACATCTCGTCGTTCAGTAGGACACTCTCGTCGTGCTGTATGGCTAAATACACATCAATTTGTCCTCGTTCTTAGGCGTTTTTTTGTAAGTCTTGGACGTTCAGATTTTAGCCAGCTCAGTTAAAAGGTGTTGCGATTTCGCTCAACGCCTGCATGTGCATATAATTCTTTTAGGTGTCCATTTTGTATACCTGTAAAATGGGCCATTACAAATCGTGTACACTTTTCGTGATGTCAAGCAGTTCCCCCAAAATATACAGATTTATTTTTAATTTATTTAATCAAGGATAACGAAATGTAAATGATATATTGCAACACATATCTACCTGAGATTGTGTGGCATTAGTTACATAAATGAGGGGTTAAATCTTTGTAGATCTGCCACAGCAAAACTTTTAGCCAGAAATTTTTCCATAAAAAAGTTTATAGTAGTTGGTGGGCGAATATCGGCCAAATCGACAGTTTTAGCACAGTTGTCTTCGTTATCACTATACATCTTCTTTGTCGAACAGCATGAACGCTCATCTGGCACCTAAATAATATGGTTACGATTGTGCTTTTTTGAGCCGCTTCCTTGGTATGGATTCCGCGGCTTTGCTTCTTCACCATTTTATTTTTAAGTGATGTTTACATTTAATTGTGTCTTAGGAGTAATACCTACCCTGTTCGATTATTTATATGTATACACACACACATTAATATTGCTTACGTCATGTTAGTCAGCAAAGATAAGTAACAGAGAGTCCATTCTGCTGGAAATCTTATTACGGTGCCCACAATGGAAATTATGGATTTATTACATAACAGTTTAATTAACTTTCTACGTCATGTTAGATGCTGCAGCATTCAAAGCTAACGAGGCAACACAACACAAAGCTTGCTGACGCTAATCTATAGAATTATTTGGGTGCACCTTGTACGACATCGGTTGATTTCATTTTCTGTATATAGTAATGTTTTGCTTCTAAGAGAGTTCGGAATGAGTTCTTTTTCTGGCTTCCTCTTACGACGGATCATAAAATTCGATTTAAACTACTTCTCACAATTACTACCATTCAACTGTAAAGCTTTCTGATATAGATGAAGCTGCAACGAACTAAGATATTAAGGAAAGAGTATAAACCGAAGACTTCACTGCATCGAAATTAACGTTTGGGCACCAGCGAGTAATACTATCCATGAATAAGCTATATAGCAGTATACGTGTTGGATTAATTTTAACTTTCTAGCACCGGTCAACATTGATCAAGAGATTTTACATGTAAGCTCCAAACAATGCCTTAATTCTGTATGAATTGGGCAATTTCTAAGCTTAGCCCGAATCGTTTCATTTCATATATTGGACAGCAATTTTCGACTTTCAAGAAACGCGCTTTTGAACTTGTGTTTTTTGTTCTTTTCGCACGACTGCCTTAAAATATGGCGCTGCATCGAACTGACACATTTAGGAATGAACTTGAAGCCAAAACCTTGCTCATTGGCAGATCCACAGAAATTAAAATTTTACTTGAGATATGAATTTCGGACAAAAAAATCTCCAAATTAAATCGACTTTGTAGGCCAGGATGCCAACATTATTGAATGACGTCATATTCAGGAAAAGTTCCATTCCTTAAGTTCCTGGCTCATATTGTAAACAAAGATGTTGGGCCTGGATGCAAGTTAACCATTCTGGACAACATTCCTACACAATCTGTATTGCTATGGATATTGTTTGTGTCTTTTTTTAAGAAGAAAGCCGGATGGCTAAGTGGTCAAGGTGGCCGGCATTTACTACTGGCGATTCGGTCAAAAAAATTTCCACGGCAGTCACGGTGCGGATGAGAACCTAGTAGGCCGTAGCCAAACGGGGTGAACGCAACAAAACGTGACAGTGCGTGATAGGCCGTAACAAAACTTGGAGACGGTGTGACGGTTCACAGGCCCGGTACGGTGAGACGCGTTGCGTTCTACTACCATCTGATACGGCGAGCACGGTCTGGGAGGGAGTAGAAAAGTATACAAAGTCGAAGTTTCAGGATACAACGATTGCTACTGCTTGGGATGCCTTCTTTTCATACCGTGGACACAAACTTGCTCCGAAGCTGCCCGATGTACACGTCTCATGCATAGAAAGCCTTGACAGAACGCGAAAAATGCGACAGTCTTTGATTAGAACGTTAGAAACGTGAGGGATCCCATCAGAACGTGACAGACCGGGAGGGAACGTACTGACATTCGTGGTAGACCTCGGGCCGAACCGTAGTGCGCCTTTCAGCTTCCGGGACTCATCAGCTCCTTTCCTTCCACGGTCCATCATGACAACCGTAAGACCATGAGAAAACTTAAGGGGACCTAGCAAAACTTAACTGCGGAGAAAAAATTGCCAAAATCCCACGGCGAACTACGTTTCGGGCAAACGGGGCTGCCGTGACCGCCGGAACATAGTGTAAACCTACATGTAGCATAACAGTTGCCTATGCGATGTTTTGTTAAATGTGTTTGTATATTACACTGGACAGTGGAGAAATGGTTTTGGTGTTTCATTGTTTTATTTGTGGTTTACCACTGTTATGGGTATTTCACTCATATGACGTCGTTCCCGTCAAATGTGTAGATAAAGCAACCCGTGATAGCACTTGTATTAAACAATGACAAGATATTAGAATCAAAAGACATACACGTAAGACACCACAGACGCATTGTGTAATCATAATAAGTGCTAAATTTGGACTTCGCTTTGAAGATCTAAATATAAATTGTATTACAATTTATTCACTTAGGTTATGTATACAATGAATATAATCATACAAATATTTTTTTGCAAAATTTACGCTCAAAATGCACACTTTCCTCCAACGACATCACCTTTACAGTTCACCCATTAGTTAATCGAGACACAAAACCATGCAGGCCAGTCATGTTATACAGTCTCACGCGCATATGCGTTATTATAAATGTACTGTAGGTCAACACCGTGGTTGGCCATATACACCCGATCCCATGAATAACAAAATTTAAAACTCCCATTAGCTATATTAAAATTGGAACATTCCTTAAATACAGAACACTGACCAAGTCTCGGGGTAACGAGATCTTTTAAATGTTCGATTAAGACCACTCATTCTGGCGAATTACAATGTACTGGGTGCTTAAAGTAAGTCGAATTGATTTCTCAAGGACTAGCTGCGACTAACGGCCATGGGAGCCGTTCCGTGTCCCCCAAGTCACGACTGTAGTGAACTATTGTTGATTCCAAATGTCGATGCACGCTATATGTTCCCAACCAGACTGAAATCATAGTCTATGCTGCAGAGGATTGTGTAGAGATACATAGAATCTTGTCCTGGCCTTAAATAGCCGAATATTGTAACACGTTACAAGCCAAATCAAGATAAATGCGCCCACCTCACGAAAAATTCCGTTCAACGAAAACATATAAGTTGAAAATGTAGACTTTATCATCGTTAGTCGAGCGGTCTTCATAGTAGTCTAGATGAAGGACACGTTTGACAACATTCCTGGCGAATTGGTAATGCTGGTCTAACACAACATATACATAGTTGGATAACACTGAGGAACCGGAGCACGATTAAAGTTTCCCAAAACCAAACCGTTAAACGTACCTCTCAAATTACAGGTCATTTAAAATCACAAACCAATTAAATCATCCATGCCCTCTTTCCCTAACTAACAATGGTTGAAATTAAATTAACTTCTCTAAATAAACCGACTTGGTTAACCTTACTTGTATCAATTTAAAAGTCAGTGATCCATATAACTGAATGGTATAATTTGCGTCCATTTAATTAATAACAAGTTATGTATACATGTAACTTCTTTTTGACCTATGTGTTTGGGTGAGGTTATTTACATATTAACGACCTATATCTTCAATTAAAATGTCACATCACGGGTCATCCAATAGAAAAAAGTCACACACCCTTAATGTTTTACAATATTTATTTAAATCATTATCGTGAATGATTAATAGCACTCCTGACACTCAGCATCGCAAAGAGAAACAAACTGAACCAAAAACGTGATGAAGAAATGGGAGGCGTAAACATGTCTAGCTTTATTAGTATATATGGACAGAGATCAATGCAATACATGTGGATATATGTGCTATAGTTATTTGGTTAGCATTCATTTGGCGCGTTGACACTGAACTTAAAATGTGAAGTTGATCCAATAGTAGCTTAGGTTTCAACTCAAATTTGAAATCACTGGTCGTCCTATAATTTAGGTCAAAATATAATTGACTTAAAGTTATAATTATTTTTAGCATTCGTGTTACGGGTTGCCACTGAACTTCTCGGCGAAAAGTTTCGGCGTAAGAAGTAGCTGTTAAGTTAATCCGTTGACGAAGCAATTGTTATTCTAGTACCATGCATTCACTCTCCTACACATACATATTTGTCACAACATGATTTTCATTTACAATACGTAACAGACAGTTAAGTCAGCTGGAAATCTTATTACAGTGTCTAGCAACATAAAATATGCAACAGTTTAATTAGCACTTTCCGTCATGTTCGATGTTGTATCATTCAAATGGTAACGAGACATCTCAACACAAAGGTTTCGGGTGAAATTCTGTAAAATTATTTGGGCGCACCTAACACGAAATCGGTAGATTGCGTATAGTAATTGTTTGCTTCTAAGAAAGAGGCGTTTGAACTTGACGTGTTTTTTCCAATTCCTCTCAAGGCTTAGACATACAGCTAAAAAATGGGAATTCAACTTCATTCTCACAATTACAACCATTCATCTCTGAAACTGTCTGATATAAATTAGACTGCATCGAACTAAGAAATTTAGGAAAAAATATAAAGTGAAAACCTTTGATAATAGAAATTAAAAGTTACTTAATACCAGCGATCAATCCTTATTATGCAAGAATCAGCTATACAGAAACATACTTGCTAGATTGATTTGAACCTAAGAGCGTAAGAGAGATATTTCTTGTTCTCCTCCCCCTCCCACCAATGTGTAAATCGTGTTTGAATTTACAATTTCGGAACTTAACCAAAATCGGTTGATTTCACGTTTTGTACAGTAATCTTCTAATTCCAGTAAAGGAGCTTTGGAACTTGATGTGCTATCAGTTTCCCCTAACGACTTAGGCCTACTGATCGGAAATAAGATTTACAAATCTTTCTCTCAATTACTATCATTCAACTGCATGTAAAACTGCGTAATACAATTAGGCTGCATAGAACTGAGACACTTGCGAATGAATTAAGGTGAAAAGATTGCTTGGCGACAGCTGCATTGAAATTTAAAGTTTAGTTAAAATTTGAATTTCAGTCAAAAAACTACAAATAAAATGCATTATACTGGCCAGGATGCCAACATTAATGAACAGTAAAATTTCTGCCTTAAAATCCTGACTTCTATGTGTGCAAAATGTTCAACCGGTGTGGAAGACGTAGTCTGGCCATGACAGTTTACCGTGGTGGGATCGCGTCTTTGTTACCGTTGTTAGCGCATAGACTTTATGATCTTCGTTCGATGTACCTCCGTCTTTCCACTTTATTTAAGTAGATCAGATTTGGGAAGAGGACAAGCGTCTTCATATCATCTGTATGTCTGGCATCATCCTGCAAATGACATGAATAATGTTAATATTTATCAATCTGTGCTGATGAGGTTCCAGAAAGGTCGTCATAACCTTTGATTGATTCCAGTCATTAGACCTTTACAAATTATTATTTATTATGTGTGTTTTTGCAGATGGACAAAGGGTGAACATTTATCATGGTACTTAATCAAATAGACGCTGACATTTTCTTACAGGATAATTTACACCTTTTCGAAATTCTCCTATAATTCACTATTTTCCCTAACCCTGTATGTCAGAAGGTCCCCGTTGATAGCTATCGTACCCCAACTAACATATTAACAATAGCTACACCCGTGGAATTAGTGCCATAATAATCTAGAAAAAATGTTTCTATAGAAAATATTTTTCACTGGTTCTGTTTTACATAAATTTTCTTAAAATTGATTATGAAAATTGAGCTTTTCGCATTACAAGTTGAAAAAACGGCAATAAGCTAAATATAGAATAAAAATTGAGATACCCTATACAAGATCATTTTGACACTAATAAGCTTGCCAAACAGATATGACACTCGTCCGATGTCTGATGGTTAAAATGGCAAACAGATATATGATGTTTTGACCGCTTTGGGTTTACCCGTTTATATCAAAGGTGCTGTTTTCCTGTTTATGGTCAGCAGAATGTATAATCACAATGCAATAGGCTCTTTATTAATTATATACCACTGTGGTTTTTTTCGTGGTTGAGAGGGTTTTGATTTGATTTTGATTTGATATTTATTCGCTATAATGTATAAATATATATAATGCATTAAGACAACAATGTATAAATAGCATGGTGCGAATAAAGCCCCAAAAATGTTTGTTCTATCCCAAAATAAAGAATTATTATGTAAAGTTATTTCAGTTGAAAACATAACTCGGCTGATTTTTTAACATTATTTTAGGCCGTTTAAAACACGGTAGCTCGTATTTATTATTGGGATTTTTTATTAAATGAGATGTGGCCATAATGAATATGGAGTTATCACAGGGGTGGATTGAAGTAAGTATAAGTTTTGAAAAGTGATGTTGATTCAATAATTCGAATATGCATTGGTAATTTGTTCCATTCCCTGGGACCAACTGACTTGAATGGCGCGATTCTGAGTACAAAGAAGGTCAATTCAAGATGGGACCAAACAACAAAGCGTAAGTTATGACACGACGTTACCGTTGTGAGCACAAAAAAAGTTATCTCATGCAAGGCGGATTCATCAAACGTAGTGAGACGTCGATGTTTGTTTGTTTGTTTGTTTGTTTGATTGGTGTTTAACGTCGTACTCAAGGGTATTTCACTTATATGACGACGG
>JAVFBW010112149.1:0-16148 GCA_034783835.1 Mopalia ciliata | reverse complement strand
TGTAGTGGGGTGCCGCCTCACAACCGCCTCACAACCTCCTCACGAATACGCGCCGAGTTGCTCTGACTATACTACTGCTATACATATTGCATAATGGTTTGCCTGCCCGTAATGCGATATATGGCGATGCTGAGTCGGATAAGTTCTTGCTCTTTTAGGGAATTACCTTGAAAGTGGAAAGTTACAGCAGCGTGTAGAGGACATGTCACATTTTATTTATTTTTATAGGTTTATTTTGTTTAATTGGTTGTGCTTATTGATGTTATAATCGTGTGATAGTATTATAAAATCCACTTTAAAGGGTAAGAAAAGGAAACAATCAAATGCATGAGACTGATTAGATAGGCTGTGAACAGCACTTGTCAAACACCCGCACTAGTCTAATTCTTTGTTTTGACAGAGCTGCACCGTGACTACCTGTTTACGCGTTGGACAGCTGAAGCTTGTTTAATGCCCTCAGTTATCCAGTGCACAACTATGTTTGGTCATAACCGATGGTGTCTCAAGAAATTATCCAGTCCTAACGATTTGTTTCTGCGTTAGTTGTGTCAGACCCCCGACTAGGGACAATTTGTTTGAAGCGTAGCAATGCTGCTTTTGCTTATCATTGGAGGAAAATTCACTTTCCAACATTACGGAAAAGCTTAACATCTTGGTTGTGCTAGTGTCAATTATTGCTGGAATACACTGCGTCATTAAAGCGAAATACACTTAAGCACGGCGTAAAACACTAATCAAGTGCGGCCTTTGTCCTATTCTGGTAAGGGCCGGCGGCGGGGATCCGGGCGCAGCTCCTCGTCGGGAGCATAAAATCCGAGCGAGATTCCTGTGGGGAGGGGTGCGGGGAGGGGGACAGTAATAGAATACTGGTCAAGTAAGCCTACGAGGCCTATATCCGGACGGACCTTCGTCAATTGCTTGGTGTGTACCACAGTGCTCAATGTTACATCACTTTTATGTGGAGGCGGTGCATGTATTCCACAGTAAAACACAAACGCAGAATGTGAAACGCTGTGTAAATTACTACTCCCCTGGGAGCAAATGCTTCACACAAACTGCTCTTGCTTGAATCCTGCAGGGCTCCAGAAGATTGAGGACTCTCGAATACAACTTAAATGTTTTTGGTTCAGTGCTATTGCATTACGGGCCATGATAGGTACACAAATTTCTCTTCCTGGAATAAAAACAATATTGCAAGCAGCATTACGTGTAATCTTAATGCTATAAGTATTTTATTATGGGTAGAAAATGCTACCCGGAATGCAATGCTTATTGCCAACTCTCTGCGTTGTCTGCTTATCGCAGAACGTTGTTCATTACATAGACGAAGGGGAGATAACTTTGACGGGCAGAAAAAAAAACGTTTATATTAGGATATTCGACTGGGCGATTTCGTGGAGTACAGTGACGCCGTTGTCTACGATTTTTGTTCGATTTTTGGTTACTAAACACGTGACAGATTTAACGGAGAAAAAGTTTGTACTTAGCTTATTAAGCGAAACTTCCCAAATGTACCTACCAGTTAATCAAAATTGTGGACAAGGGCTTCAAGGGGCTCAACGAAAATATCCAGTCAAATGCGCCTATTGTATCACGCCCCAGCGTTCAATATTACTATTCATGCATGGCATGGACAGAAATCCGAAAACGGAAACGCCATGTTAAGTTTGATTCCACGTGATGTGTTTTCGGCTTATCAGAGCAAAATTTTTTGACAAAATATAACAACCATTATTGACACTGTAGAACGCACATAGCAAATATAAACATCTATAAAGTTTACAATGAAATATTGTGCTTCGACAAATGACAAGCCGTTTTATCACTTCTATTTTTATTATACATATGTTGAATCCTTTTTCATATGTAAAATTATTTAGCACATATAAGAAAACATTTTCACATTTGTGGAAACGAATTTCACATATTTGGAAAAGAATTTTGCAATGTGAAATAAATATTAATTTTGCACATGTTGAAGTTATTTTCACCTTCCTGAGAGAGAAAAAACCATCGAGACAGATGGCAGGAGCCATACGTCCTCCTTATCCTTTTAGTCCGGCGTTAAGTACAGGTCGTCAGCGGTCGCATGTCTGCGCGTAAAGGTGATGTTAACGGTTAAAAGTCGGTAAACAAAACTCTCTGATATACAAAAAAGAAATAACATTATCTGTTGCAATAAATATTACACCGGGAATAGTTTCAAAGCGTCATGACAAATTACAACTTATACACAAAATTTCTGGCAGTTTTTAAAATCATGCCATCCATGTTTTAAATGTGTGTGACTTCGAAGACTTAGTTATCTCCCTTGGAAAAAAACTCTTCTTTTTTTTTCTTTCTTTTTTAAAAATAATATCTGTATTGCATATTTTCAAAGACAAGCATCTCTATTGCACTGTTATCGTCAGGCCTAGCAGTTGAAGTTAACTGTAGATAATTGATGATGATAGGAAAATCGAGTACCTGAGAGTCAACAAATAAATCAATATTAAAGAAAAAAAATTTATACTCGACTGTGGTATTTTCCACACCCTAGTTTTGATGACGTTATTAATCTATCCCTTCTCTCCAATCGTATTCTCGCGAGAGTTTCTGAAGTGGACGAGACTAAGACAACTCTCATACGCTATGCCAGGCCATCGCGCGTTGATTTCCGCCAATATTAGGGGCGACCTATGCCGCAGATACACAAATACAAGACATGCAAAATAAGATAGTTTGGGTGTATCTTAGAGCCAATGTATCGACGTAGAATTGATTATATTTTACAATGGGCTGGGTCTCGTCACAATGACGATAAGACTGGGTAATGGCTTGATTGATACTTCTGCTTGATAGACTTCTGGTATAATACACAGTTTTTCAGTTTGTTTAGTTTAGAGGACGACTGGCAGTTTTTTCACTATTATCTTTAATTTTTTCGACGACTGAACGTTGGTTTCCGTTATTTATTATAAAGACGACGACTAGCTGTTATCTGTTTACGGGAAGACTGGGTGTTATTACCATTATATATACTAATTATCGACGAGCTGTTGTATTCCAATATCTATATTTTAGGGGGCGACTGGCTTGTGTTGTTTACTATTATAGTTTAGAGAAAGCCTCGTGAATTTACCACTATCTATTATCTAGTGGACGACTGGCTTTTGCCCCCGTTATCTTTATTTTTAAGGACGACTGGTTTTTTTTTTTAAATTTCTGCATTTAAGAGGATGATTGGCTGTTGTTTACCATTACCTATAGTGTCGAGGATGAATTACATTATATTCAGATTGGAAGGAATCTCTTGCTGGCGGTTGTTTTCTTTCTATGACAAAACATTTTCTTTTGATAATCATAATGACAATATGTATCTGAATCTTCCGGCTTTCTCAGAATCCTCTTTCTTCATACGTCTCTCTGACGTAGTTTCAGCAATACCAGGAAGTCTGTTAAGAAAATTCTTTGTAAAACGTTATCGTTTAATAAAAAAGCGAGGTACAAAACAATCGATGTGTTCAAAACTCGGTCAGTTGCTTAACACAGTTATGTCAGGAATGAATGCGGCAGTGTGGCACGCCAAAACGGAAAGACTTCAACACAGTAAAACTACTCCAAGGAGCATATTTTGGTTTATAGTAGCAAAAAACAGTAGGCCTATATATATTTTTTTTTAAAATTACCATTTAATTATTAACTTTAATTATATTCATGCTATCCATATAAATTTCTATTATTTCTATACATCCTATGTTATGCAGAGTAGCTTGGTGTGGGGATAAATCATTTCTCAGTTTTTTGTGCATATGCAAAATATAAACATAAATGTAATTTCTTTTTTCACATATACGTGTGAAATAGTTAGGGCTTTTTTGTTTTACTTATGTGCAAAACAATTTCACATATATTGAAAAGAATTTTACATATATTGAAAAGGATTTTACTTAAGTAAAATAAAATACTATTTTAAATATGTAGAAATAGTTTTTCACATCAGTGAAAATCTTTTCAACATAAGTAAAAAGGAATTTCACATAGGTTAACAAGAATTGAACATGCTAATAAGTCGGTAGATAAAAGGATTTTGCTTCATGTTGATACTATTAATTCTACTCATATTTCTTAATATTAATTTACTGGGCGCAAACAGACAATATAAAACTACAATAAAATAATAATAAGTCAGAAGATATATCCGGTTCTAAAAAAGGATTCTGTCAGTTGATAATATTAATTCTACTCATATTTCTAAATTCCGTAAAATGTGCTTGTCAATATTTCTTGGCGCAAACAGACAATTTCAGACAATAATACAACAATAAAATACTAATAATTGAGAAGATATTAGAGGCTGTAGAATAGGGTTTTGTCTGTTTGTTTCATTGGGGTTTAACGTCGTACTTACGACTATTTCACTTATATGACGATTGAGTGTACATTACACACTGCTCCTTGCTTAATAACGGTGGAAACCTCGTACAAACCATCCTTGAGATTGCCGGAGCCACATCGGGTGAGTTACTCCCATATCAGATGGACGACAGAAGGACTAGATCCGGGTAAACGGTACATTGAGTAGGATTACTAAGCACAGCTTAACAAGGAGAGCCGAGTGGTTGAGAACGACTATGGTATAGAATACTACCTCCCGAACGACAGTATCGATTGGCTGATTGCTGGGAGTTTACACCGGGATATTAACACGTTTGTAAATACAGATTAACTTTTTATTGGAAATATACATGGTATACCATATGAGTTACGTAATTTTTGTTAATCTTCAATAATTCAGTATAACTGAGTTTTACATTATCGACCTAGCTCACTTCTGGCTAAAAATAAAAAAAATACAAATTAAGTTCCATTTTTTAATTCCCGACATGAGCAAGTAATTGGTTAAATGAAAATACTTGGCACCAAGGCTGCCAAAGAGCTCGCCTGTTCTGCCAATGAAAGTGAATGCATTCCTTTTGCCGTAAAGGTAAAATGCAAAATGATTTAATATCTATGCATAAAGTCCGTTAAGAGTAATTAATATGCATGTAATGAGCTGAACTGATAATGACTGTCCACCCTATGTAGTGTGACATTTGCCCCAAATTTCAGAATAATTGAGATATTCAATTTGGACTTACAGTGTTTAATGCAAATTTAATTGAAAAGCTTTGTTAAAGTAATTAATATGCACATAATGTTTGTTTGTTTGTTTGATTGGTGTTTAACGTCGAATTCAAGGGTATTTCACTTATATGACGATGGACAGAAATACAGAACTTCACAAACAAATCTGCTTTCCGTTACCCTTTAGTTCTGTGAACACCAGGGCCTCTTACGATCGACCGAGGAAGCCGAGGGAGTATTCTGCAGGGCCATGGCCCACCCGCTCCCTCACGGGACTGCACATAATGAGCTGAACAGATAATATCCCTCCCCTCTTATGTTGTGTGACATTTACATAAATTTTTGAACAGGACATCACAAACAAATCTGCTTCCCGTTACCCATTAGCTCTGTGAACATAAGGGCAACAAAAAGCCACCTCTTTTCTCGCCTCTTACAATCGACCGTGGAAGCCGAGGGAATATTCTGCAGCCATGGCCCACCCACTCCCTCACAGGGCGCCCTTGTAAGAAGATGGCCATCAGGGTCTCTGCAGCCAAATGTTCCAAACCATTTACATGTAAATGAGCAATGGAGGCGATCTCAAACACTCTAATTTCCTGTCTGTTCACGATCAACTCTGGATATTCAATACACATCTAATGACAAATTTGATTACCTTAATGTAATATACAATCAGGTTTTATCAGTGTTCTTGTGTCAATAAATTTAGACTATACAAGCATTAAGGACACATAATTAAATATTTTGTCAACAATTACATCTGCCTAAAAACAGTGGTCCCTTCACAATTGTTTGTTTGTTTGATTGGTTTTTAACGTCGTACTCAAGGGTATTTCACTTAAATAACGACGGACAAAAATACAGAACATCACAAACAAATTTGCTTCCTGTTACCCTTTAGCTCTGCGAACATCAGGGCAACAGAAAGCAACCTTTTTTCTCGCCTCTTACCGAGGACCGAGGAAGCCGAGGGAGTATACTGCAGGGCCATGGCCCACCCGCTCCCTCACGGGGCCGTTTTATGGTAATGGTAGTTGCTGTTGGAGTATAGTACTGTCATATATAGTAAAATACCCAGGGCCTCGCGTCAAACAAGCGGATCTGCTATGGGGTTGACTAGGGGTTAAATAGGGAGATAAATGTGTTAATCATGTAACTGGCAGTGCCACCAATATCCTGGAATAATACAATTTATATGAATATTCATATCATGCTATTGTAAGCCAATGAGATAGAGGACACTTCCTGTTATATCGCCCTTTGTAGCCTATTTCATTGAATAACAGTACAATTGATAGAAATATCCACATCTTGTAATGCTATTGTTAGTCAGTGAGATATATGGCACTTCCTCTTTAGTAACTGATTTATCTCCCTTTGTAGCCAGTGGCCAACTCCATTTGTGTTGCTCTTGTTCTCAAGTCATCGCTGTTTTGTCTGGATTCATGAGCTGTGGACTGGAGAGCAGATAGTCACAATGCTTAATCATTGAATTAGAATATTTTGTCACTTTTGGTTTACATCATTGAAAAAATAGTGGCTTCACCAGTCTTCAGAATGTAATTTATCCTGATAACTAAAAAACAGTTTAATGATGAAAATTTATTGTGGGGGTCATATATATTTTACAGCAATATTGTCATCTCTTTTGCTTCTTATCAGCTATTTGTAATCCACCTTGTGGTGACGGTGGGCGATGTAATCAACGAGGGAAATGCACATGTCTCCCTGGATATATACCACCTGACTGCCATTTGTAAGTACCTTTACTTAATTAACAATATGGAGCGCACTCATCACACATTGATTACAGCATTTCCATCACAATACACAGGTTATTGGGATCTAATGGTTACAACCAAATATTCTACATCTTTAAGATAGTGGAGGAAGGAACATTTGCATTTAACTACAAGGATCAAAGCTATAGGCCTGCTAGTTTACACTTAATTGATAGAGCTATAGATGCTCACCGCTGATTTACTAAAATTTGATCCGATAAGCACTTTAGTTTAACTCAGACTAACTCAGGCAGTTAAACATTGGAGATGAGTCATAAGCAGTGGGTAGCCTTTTTTGTTTTCACAAAAAATTGGTTAAACATTGGTGATGAGTCATAGGCAGTGGGTAACCTTTTGTCTTCACAAAACATTGGTTAAACATTGTTGATGAGTCATAGGCAGTGGGTAACCTTTTGTCTTCACAAAACATTGGTTAAACATTGTTGATGGGTCATAGGCAGTGGGTAGCCTTTTGTCTTCACAAAACATTGGTTAAACATTGTTGATGAGTCATAAGCAGTGGGTAGCCTTTTTTGTTTTCACAAAACATTGGTTAAACATTGTTGATGAGTCATAGGCAGTGGGTAGCCTTTTTTGTTTTCACAAAACATTGGTTAAACATTGTTGATGAGTCATAAGCAGTGGGTAGCCTTTTTTGTCTTCACATAACATTTGTTAAACATTGTTGATGAGTCCTAGGCAGTGGGTAGCCTTTTGTCTGCACAAAACATTGGTTAAACATTGTTGATGAGTCATAGGCAGTGGGTAGCCTTTTGTCTTCGACTTGGTTTAAGGCAATTAAACATTGGTGATGAGTCACTAGCAGTGGGAAGCCCTTTCGTCTTTACTTTAATAAGGCAGATTAACATCGGGGACAAGTCATAAGCAGTTGGTAGCTCTTGTCTTCACTTTGGTATAAGCCAGGTAAACATTGTTGATGAGTCAAAAGCTGTGGGTAGCGCTTTTGTCCTTACAAAACATTAGTTAAATATTGAGGATGAGTCATATGGTAGATTGACCTTGGCAAGGAGTAGGTCATAGCAGTGAGTAGCCCTTTTGTCTTTTTTTGGGGTGATTGGCAAGGGTAATGAGTCGGTTGTAGCAGTGAGGACCTCTTTTGTCTTCACCTTTGTTTAAGGACGATTGACCTTGGTAACAAGTCGTTTGTAGCAGTGAGGAGCCTTCAGTTTTTACCTTTTAGTTGAAGGGAGTTTGACCGTGGTCACAAGTCCGTCATAGCAGTGAGGACCTCTTTTGTCTTCACCTTGGTTTAAGGACGATTGACCGGGTAACAAGTCATTTGTAGCAGTGAGGAGCCTTCAGTTTTTACCTTAGTTGAAGGGAGTTTGACCTTGGTAACAAGTCCGTCATAGCAGGGAGTAGCGGTTTTGTCTTCACCTTGGTTTAAGGAAGATTGCTGTGGTAACGACTCGCCGAAGAGTCAATCATAACAGGTAGTAGCCGTTTTGTCATCAACTTAGTTTAAGGAAAATTGATCGTGGTAATGAGTCGGTTGTAGCAGGGAGGAGTGGTTTTGTCTTCACCTTTGTTTGAGGGAGATTTGCCGTGGTATCGAGGCAGTCAAACCTTCAATAGGTGTGGGGAGCTATTTTGACTAAGTTCATGTGACTTCTAAGTTTAAACCATTTTACATTAAAGCAATGACCTTGAACAGCACATAACAGGCTGAAACAGTAGAATAGCTAGGGGGTTGATAGCTTGGAATTGTAATTTTTGCGAAAGTTACAATTTTAAAAGTATAATATTCTGGAAACCATGGAACTGCAATATAAAAGTATAGTCTTCTCTACCTCGCTATACATTGGCAACTTCTTTTTGCAAACCCCAATATTTCAAAATGAAGTATGACCACAGATCAACTTAGCGTAAAATAAAATAAATGCAACTCCGAATATTGAAGTCATTTTTGGTATTCTATATTTGAGCTTATTTATGCAGCCATGATGGGGAATATTCCTGATGATGGCTACATAGTTAAGCCGAAATATAGAAATCTCACTCAGCTTTGTCAAAAATGTTTATATACAATATTTATAGTGTTTTCTCAATTTTTGAAGTTTGAGGTACGCTGAAAAACATAAATCTGGCCTTGTTTCTTGTTATGTCTGTTGCCAGTAGGGTTGAGAACATAAAATAAGTGAAATAACCTTTTAAGTACTGTGTAAAATCCAAATTGAAAAGAAAAAATTTAAATATAACATGATATGCTTGCTACTTTTAACCTCATGTTCATGTATATAAATTGATTACATTTTTGTTTCTTTTTATCCCAGTGAGCTTCCTCAAGGTAAAATCCATTAGGAGACTGCCCAACCTGAGCCCAATCAACCTGTACATACATGTTATACAGACACTAATTCCATTTCAATGTCACTTAAACCACAGTGAAAATAAAACTTAACCTTTCACAGATTTCATCAAATATCAAATTGTTATATCAATTTAGACCCACTAGATACAGTTGTTATTGAAAATCAGTTTGTTTTGTATAACTTTGTATAAGTAAAAATATTACATCTTTCGTTTTTTTGTTTGTTGTCTTATTTCTTTGTGATCCAGTTTAAGCTTTGATAAGAGTAATGGAATCAGGGAAGGAGGCTGGGATTCATCTAACCACAAAACAGATTACTATTAAGTCAATACTCACGCTTCTACAAAAGTATCAAATTTACACGAATATTCTTTGTTGTGATGTACATGTACATGGTTGAAGAAAATTGTGAACTTTCACAAGTAGAAGTAGGAAAATAATATCAAATTTCTTGTATTTAATATTTAATAACACAGAATGATTACTATGACAGGGTTCCTTTACATGTAGTCACCGTGTTCACTATATATTTCGTCCAGTAACCCATATCTGTGGATAACATTTCCTCACAACAAAAGAAGGCTTAAGGCTAGCACGCAGGACAGCTCTATCTTTTGAGCACTTTGGATCGACCAATGAAAGCATCACTCTGGCAAATGATATTAAACAAAAGATAACCCAACTGATTGGTGTTTTACGTGGTGTTCAAGCGTATTTCTCTTGTGAATGATGGCTCTACTACACTCCAAGTAAACAGTCTCAGTCCAAAAACCATCTTCACACGTCCTCTACATGGGCTATCTAACTGTCTGCAATTTAAAGAAATTTTAATACTTGCTCAATTAATATGAATTCAAGGCTGTCAGAATAGTTGTATACAGTTAGCTTTCTCTCTTGGAGTCTTACACACAGTTGGAACTACTTGTGAAACTACAGTTCATTCATTATTGGCTCTGTTTGAACAAATCTTCAACTTCCTGAATTCAGATTTTCATCATCTCAACAAACCATCACAACGTCACAATTCTTTTATACCCTCTGCTTTTTATTTGTGGATTTCAACATTGACCTTTCACCATCATCCTTAAGCATGACCTTGATCAACCTTGACCGTGACTGCTGAACTCGGACTCTATATTTCTGTTTTGTAACTTTTCAGCAGCTTCAATTTGTTCTGGTGTACAGTAGTCCTGGAAATAAAAATTATGGAAAAAATTAAAACAGTTATAATTTTAAATGCATTTTACAAGCATTTTCTTTATTAAGTTTATATTATAAAACAGTTAACTAGCTAGGGAGTTACAAGATTTATATACTCCTTTGCAAGACCTTATTGGCTGACTCTGACATAGGTTAGGTTTGGTGTCATGGAATGATCCCATGGACAAACTGAATACCTTAACAGTGATTATTATTACCTAGACAAGCATGCGCTGTATTCTATATTGTTAAAAACCGGTTTTATGTTGAAATTCTTTCACTCACATGAGGAGTTAGACGTAAAAGATACATTCATAATTTGGCTTTCTTATCTGGAAGCAGTGCAAGACTAAGAAACCAAGTCAAGATTTCTGATCTGGAAGCAGTGCAAGATTAAGAAATCAAAACCAATCGAAACCAAGTCAAGTATCTGAGCTAGAAGCAGTGCAAGACTGAGAAACCAAGTCAGGTTTCTGATATGGAACCAGTGCAAGATTAAGAAACCGAAACCAGGTCAGGTTATTGATCTAGAAGCAGTGCAAGACTAAGAAACCAAGTCAGATTTCTGATCTGGAAGCAGTGTAAGATTAAGAAACCGAAACCAGGTCAGGTTTCTGAGCTAGAAGCAGTGCAAGACTGAGAAACCAAGTCAGGTTTCTGAGCTAGAAGCTGACAAAGCACACGATGGCCGGGCTGCAGAGGCTGCCCTGAAACCTCCAGACTGCTGGATACAGATTCTAGTGCTGACTAAGGCAAGCCATTTATACAAAAAGTTAAATTTGGAACTTTGATTTAGATTTTCAAATAACTTATTAACAAGGTGATTTGCAAGGTTTGTTTGATTGGGATTTAACGTTGTACTCAAGGGTATCTCACTTATGTGACAACAGATTGTTCACCTGGTTCTATTCCTTAGTTTCTAGCTCTGGTGGATAACTGAGAAAAACATTTTAAAAAATCTGGAGTCACATCATGCGACTCACTCTTACACCTGATGGTGGACAAACGGACTTGAACCAGTGAACAGTAAATCAAAGTAGGATTAGTAAGCGCACACTCTAACCAATAAGCCCATTGGCAAGGTGGTGGGGATAAATGGGACTGTCGCATTAGCCTAGGCATCCCAGTCCCTACTGTGATCCTATTTGTCCTGTTCATTTGTAGTTCCAGTAAATACTCTAGCCATGTTTTTACCCCTTATTCTCAAACCGTATAATTCAATACATCCATGGTTCTTTTTACTAAACTGTTCATCAAAAGAATTTCCCACTTGTGATTGTATGCCCTAGATTTTTAAATTTTTTTTCTAAAAGACATAGTTTAAAAATTTTGTATACTATTGTCCATGGTTAGACATACAAAAATGTCAACTGACATCATTCTCTGCAAAATTATTTAAAAAAAAAGTAAAAAAAAAAGGGGCTCACTTTTTCATTTTTTAACCAAAAAGTCTCTTTTTTTATGGTCACCAAAAATACAAATAACTTTCTCTGGAACTTTTCTGCATACAAAACTTTTATGCTCACCCAAATTTATAATAGTCAGTAAAGTTTGGAAATTTCAGAAATATAAGTATACATTCTTATGAACCTCGCTTTTGAAGCATACCACTCTGTAGGCACCAGATGGCGCTAGAGGTCTACTTTCTATTGTGCTTTCTCTGTTGATTAATAGTTGATGATTTTGGTCATTTAAAATCTTTTTTTTCTCCAAAATAGTTCATAAGTTGATATAATTTTGCTTGGCCACAAACGCCTTGTCTCACTCCTATGTGTTTTGATGCAATTACTGATTTCTGTCTCAATCTTAAGGTACCTGTCTCATTATCTTGACTGAGTGTTGCCCTGAGAGTTATGGGTTGACAAGAAGCAGTCAGTTCTAGAAGCATAGCCAAAACACAAGAAATCTGGTTTTCGAATTACATTAACATCAAACTTTTATTCAATTTTGGTTTTATTTTTTCTTCTTTACAGCTTGTTCAAAATGATGTTAACTATCACAGACAACTACATGCATCTGGTACACTGACATTTGTAAATTAAAATGTGATAAAAAAAGTAACAAAAGAATATGTAATCAATAAATGACATAGATTACCTGCAGAAAAACCGTAGATAAGTTTGATAATCTTTTATTTCTTGATCTGGAAAATCTTACCATACATTCTACAACTGGTGCACATGTTATTTCTAAAAAGAAACAGAAGTGAATGAAATTTAGTTAGGTAATAATGGAAGGAGATCTCAGCCAAAAAGTCTATCTGTATATTAAAATACTTTTTGCTAGGTCACTTGAAGATATTCTAACTGTATATTTCGATTATCTCATCGTCATGCATGTATATTACCTGTTTGTAAGCAAATGTTTTTGTTTAAAAAGTATCAATGCGGTCTTTACTTAGCACTAGTAGAGGAAAATTAATTTTCCAACATTATGTGGATACATGTAGTTCACATCTGGTAATGTTAGTGTCAATTATTGTTGGAATACACCGCCATTATATAAGTGAAATACCTTTATGCACTGCGTAAAACACCAATCAATCAAGCAAGTTGTTTAAATTCATGCTGATTTTCCTGTTTTGGTCTACAAAGTTAAAGAAAAAGCAGCTTTACCTTTTCTGCAGATTTAGTCACATGGATGTTTTTTAGTTGTTTGCTTTAGTAAGAAACCAGGGGCTATTGTAGCTATGGGTAATACACAGCCTCCCTGCTCTCGTGACGTGAGGCTAGCGTAGTCAATACTGAGCTAGGGCTATTGGTGCATTAATGGCTAGGGATGCACGGAGTCCTCCCATAACAAGAATATTGGTGATGAACAACATTATACCATGATAAAGATGACCTGCTAGTATAAAGTGAATAATTACTTGCATATTATGATTTAAAAAGACTTGTTGCTGTAGTGCCTTATGTTATGTTGCAGTAAAGCACTTCAGGTTAAGGGAGAATCCAGTGTCTCCATTTATTGCACCAGCGCCCCCTGGTTTCATGTTGGAGCAACTATTCAAGTTCATGTGGCCAAATCTACAATGCGGGTAAAGATGCTAGACTCTAACTAGAAAATCTGCAGGGATGGAAACATTTTCCTGTTAGCAACACACAGTGGTCAACTTACATACACAAGATAGTCAAAATATACTGTTAAAAGTATGTGACTTTTTTCTTATTTCGGTATTAGAAAGATCTCAAATGATACAGCATAAAACACTCACACACATAGGCTTCTGGAAGAGATTTTCTTGCATACATGCAGACAACAACATTTCATCGTATCTATATTTCATTAATTTTGCTTTGGTTCCTTTTCACATGGCACCTTATGCCAATGTGTTGGCATGCGGTTTGTTTGGAAATATACTACATCGTTATTTATTTACCAGTGAATTATTAGGATTTTCTCCATACACTGATCCTGTCCCTGTCCGGACTACTTCAAGGGTGATGCCTGATTACTTAAAATTAATTAGAACTGGCCTCAATGGTGTCAGAGTAATGTGAATGGATGTGGTGTTTGCTAAACTTGCTGAAATTTAAATTTTTTCTGTTCAACAAAAAAAAAAATCAGATCTACAGTGGATACCATACTCACTGCTTTTGGAATCTGGGGTAATGAGAAATATGAGGGTGGAAACTGCAGATAGGACCACCTCTTCATTAGCACTGGAAACAAAAAGACATGTATTACTGAATTTTTCTTGCATTATAAAACTTTTATTACAAAATTAGGAGAAGATACAATGAATCAGCTGAACCACCACTTACTGTCCTTATTTGATTCATTTCATTGACATTTCTGTACTAGCGGAATGTTTCACATTTTATGAATCCATCACATCAATTGGTGAAAACCCCATTATTTTTTTGTATATGAAAAATATTTTACTAGCTAGGCTGTTAATTTCTTTCATTAATAACTATTAAATGTATCCAGTTTTTTTCACTCGTTTAGATTAAAAGCTTGGCTTGAGGTCCGAGAGCTGCCTCAAACATCTTGTTGACATTAAGAGAGACACATTCTCAACACAGATCAACCATATTACCTCACTATCCCGAACAATTCTACAAGCACCATTTCCGTGATTTTGTAACATGGAATTACTCAAATTCATTATCACATGTAACAAGTAAACCGTATGTCTGTTTATAGTAACTAGTTTATAAAAATTATTTCATAGGGAATGCTGTACAGTAGGGAAAATAATAGGTAAAGATTTATAATTCGCTGGTCTTTTATTCTTCTTTTCATTAAAGATCTTTGACTTTTGAAATTGAGAATGGCCTAACTGTTACCATGATGATAGATATTACATTATTGCATTGGGCCAATTTATAGCACTAAGTATAAACAGGTTTTATAAAAAGAAAGACAGGCTGTAAACTGTAAGGTGACTACTCCAAAGAAGGACAAACAATTGATATTGACTCAATATTTCGGTTTATTTTCAAACCATCATCAGGATGATGTCCAGATTCAGGCAGCCCTGTGACCTCAAAACGGTCAGGATTTCATGACTTTTTTTTTATTACAGTCACAATGGATAAATGCGCTTGACGTAATTTTAAAGCGCCATCATCCAGATTGTAGTGACGTCAGAGGACTGCCTTTCAATTGTTTGATAATAAACCGAAATACTGAGTCAATATGAATTGTTCGTCCTTCTTTGGAGTCGTCATCTTACTCTATTATGTTAAGCTTGTCAGTGGAAATTCTAATAACTGTAAACTGTAGCCAAACATCAATTAATACATTGGAACTTGATGAAACGGTTCTAGAAGATGGATGTCAGAAAATTGAAGGTGTATTCAAATTGAGTTAGATTCATACAGATAAAGCCAAATTGAAAGATTTGAAGTGGAAAGGCTAAAAGAAATTGTTTTTCACATCTAAGGTAAACTACAGAAAAACAAAACTATTCCTTTTACATTTGTTTCAAAATCAAATATCACTTCAATGCCATCTGGATATTTCTTTGATTGTTTTAGGCACAAAAAAAATGGAGAGAATCCAGCATTAATGAATTGGATTATAATGGGATACCTTGACAAACACTTTATGACCAAATCAACACCACCATTCTTCAAAATAAAATCTTTGTTAGTTTTGTCTGAAATGAAACAGAGATTCGTTAGTTACTGAGGTTAATTAACCAATTAATTATTGGCATTATAATAAAAATGTGGATGCACCAGGTAGACAGGAGTAGTTAAGTTGAATATATTTTACATCAGACTGATAGGTGCTGTAAAAATTTAATGTTTCTCAAGATAAGATTCTTTCTTTTAAATATATCAGTATTTTGTTTTAATGGTCTTCAGAGGACTATTTTATTAAAAAAAATAAAAATAATGATATATTTAAAAGAAAGAATAACCTTATCTTGACAAACTATTTTTACAGCAATCTGATGTAAAATAGATTCAATCTAACTTTTCATGGTCATTGGATGACTATTTCATAAAACGCATTGATTAATTTAACCCAGTGTTTAATATGGTGAGCATTACATCATAGTCAAAAATGAGTTCTTTTCCAATTGAGACAATAACAGTCGCTTCAGTTTGACCCACATTCACAAGATGGAGGTCATCTGTTCATGAGAATGTATGGAACAATATTGCATGAAGATTTCAGGGAGATTTGTAAATTAAGAAATGACAAGTAATGCGACTTTGTACATTATGTATATTGCTACAAGCTTTCGAAGTACAACTCACTTCATCATC
>JAVFBW010112127.1:0-16149 GCA_034783835.1 Mopalia ciliata | reverse complement strand
AAACTGTTATCTTACAATTAGTTAAAGTAGTAGTTGATGATACACATTCATGGAAGTAAAAAACAAACTGTTATCTTACAATTAGTTAAAGTAGTAGTTGATGATACACATTCATGGAAGTAAAAAACAAACTGTTATCTTACAATTAGTTAAAGTAGTAGTTGATGATACACATTCATGGAAGTAAAAAACAAACTGTTATCTTGCAAATAGTTAAAATAGTAGTTGGTGATACGCACTTATGACAGTAAAAAACATAGAGGATATTTATTACACAGTAAATATCCAGAGGTCATTCAGACCTATATGTAATTGAGTATCGGTTAGTTCAGTTATAACATAAATGGTGGCTTTTAGCTATCGTCACTCACCTGGTTCATACACAAACAAGACGAATCAACAGGGTATTTAGGCCGACAGCTAGCAATGGCTGGGCCACGATACTCCACGAAATCGTTTCATGAATTCCGACAAACGCGACGCAAGTATTTGGTCTTTTATAGGTTGAGATCGACCAGTTAGCACTGGGAAGCGTACATACATGAATCGGTTATTTAAGTGGAATTCTGATCCATTTCCTTGTTGTGCTACGTCTTTAAGCATATCTTGGGTCATAAAGAGGTAGGTTGTACCGGGTGTGAACTTAGGGCATGCGCTGCAATTTATTGGTTCCGTCATAACAACTTTGTCGATCTCAAAATAACGAAGGTGTTTTTTTCCGAATGATCCCAAAACATCAGCATGGATTTTTCGCAATGAAGGTCCCTCTGTTACTGTGTTTACCATGACCAAATGAAGATAGGAAATATTATTCTGACAAGCAATGTTTACCAAATTATAAAGTCCAGTGTCGGCTTCGAGTAAACATTGACTGCATGTCGCTGTATCTGTCACAACCTCTGGTTCACCTTGCTCAGGATCTGTATTCGACCGAACCGTCCGGTTGATCTTTAATTCAGATATATCTTCACTCAGACGGCTAATATTTTTCCGTATATCCTCCACAGAGCTTCCAAAAGAACCCACCATTGTGTCAGTTTTATTGGCGTGTTCTTTACACTCCTGAACTGCATTCATTAAAGACTTAACCAGCTTTTCCGTTTTATTGGTGTGTTCTGTACACTCCAGAACTGCATTCCCCAAGGACTTAACCAGTTTTTCCATTTTATTGGCGTTTTCTTTACACTCTTGAACAGCTTTTTCCAAGGACTTCACCAGTTTGTCCGTTGTTATGACGTGTTCCTTACATTCCTGTTGTGAACCTGCCAGCTGTAAGCCTCGTGCTTTTTCAGCCACTAATCCGTGACGTATGCTCTGTAAATCATTTCGGATAATCCTTGTAGTGTTCTTCACAACAATTTCAGAAATCTTGTCACTATCCCCGGTGGAAATTTTGCTCCCAGATTCATCTATCTCCGTTCTTAATTCTTTGACAACAGCCTGCAGTGTTTCCGATGTTTCTTGTTCATTTCTTAGATTAACCTCTAAATTTTCCATTCGTATTGTCAAGGATTCTAGGCGCCGCATCGACAGGGTTTGCACCACTGGCGTCACTGGCATCAGAGAAATACAAAAGATGTAAATGGAAAGACCAATTGGAACGTTCAACATGTTTCTTGGACTCCGGTACTCTGCGATAAAGGCTTCTGAAGCACTGTGTTTATCCAAAGATGCGCTTGTCGCAATAAAATATCTCTAGATCTCCTTCCAAAATATTTCTCTTGCAGTGGAAAGCTGATAATTTCGACTGAAAAGACGAGTAAACAGTACCAAAAAGATTACAGTTTGTTGGAGTACTTTTTCATAAGCTGTGCGATTCCAAAGTGCTCACTAAATTACTATAGATGTAGGAAGTAGCAGAGGTAAAAAAAAAACCTTCCGTTTAATGCAGGATAAGCGTAATGTGACAGGGCTGTATCCGGCCATTCACACAATACACTGTGAGAGAAATAAACCCTATACCGCCTGTCAGTTTTATATCTTAGCCTTGCCAAACGCAAGTCGCTGTGATCTATTATAGTGTATTTGACTTCCCCGTGCATGAGCAAGTGTAAACGAGTCCTGTGTAAATCGAGCCCCGAATTAAAGGGTTTGGACGATAGGCTTTTCACGCACTTTCTGGCGTTACTTGTCAAGTAGGCCTACAGGCAGTCAGCCAAATTGTTATCCTTAGTGTTTAGTGGTGTTTTACTTAGATTAAATGATAATAAAGCCATAAGTGCAATTCAATATAATTAAAACAGTTGTCCTTTTAAAGATAATCGAGTCAACAGTTTCTATGGTTTATTTCTAAGAACCCCAATATATTACTTGAATTCACCAATTGAATTCAGGTCCGAAGATGAATAGTTATTTTAGAAATCTTTCATTTCCGTGTAAAATCTGCTCAAATCTGAAGTGTGCGAAAAGGAATTAAGGGCACGTTTGGATTTTCTCGCATTCTCCCGCGCTACTTCTCATGTACAGGCAGTCAGCCAACGTGTTGTCTTTAACGTCAGATAATGTTTTACCTAGAATAAACGATAAAAAGCCAATAGTGCACCTTGGTGGCGGAAAGGCTTTCAACTATTGGCTATATTGTGAGTCTTAATTTGGTCATATAAACTCAGTCAAAAAATAAACTCCACACTCGTTTGGATGTCGATAAGTTTAACATACAAGAAAAGGGGTTTTAAATAATGATTAAATTCCATTTTGTACCCATGAAGGATGGTGTACCATACAAATCATGTTCATAATGTAACCAGTTCTACCGGAAAGGTTACCGAAATGTAAGAGAGTAAAAATGGTAAGTTACAACTTGTTGAAAGCATGTAAATAGCGCGTATGCCCTCCATGGGCGTTCACAACTGCGACGCAACGTCCCCTCATGGATTGAATGATGCGTTTGAACACAGCTTGGGGGATGCGTCGCCATAATTGAACCAACATGGCACCAAGTTCCTGCAAATTATGTGGAGGTTTCCTTACTTGACGGAGTCTTCTGTCCAACACATCCCATACATGTTCTATGGGATTAAGGTCGGGAGACTTTGAGGGCCAGCCTAAGAAAATTCCGCGTTAAATTGGCCTTATGAGGTCTGGCATTATCGTGTTGGAGCTGCAATGAATGGCACAAGCTCTGGAATGAGCACTCGATCTCCGATCCAGCAGCAGATAGGTTTCCTTGAACGACCATCAGTCGGGAACGGACAGGACCATTAAAGGCACCCCAAACCATAACACTACCGCCCCAAAACGGTCCACTTCTTGCACCCAACACTGGCGTCTCCTCCAAACTCTAACTCTCCCATCAGCGAAGTGCAAACTATATCTGGATTCGTCACTAAAAACGACCCTATTCCAACCACGCTCTCAGATGTCGTTGTGCCCAGAGGAGCCGTTGACGTCGGTCTAACTGGGTTAAAATTGGTCCATGATATGGCCGGCATGCATGGAGACGCAAATGATGTTAGACGATTTGTCGGTCTTCTGCATGTGTCGTCACACGTGGTCTACCCGAACGAAGTTGGTCTGCTGTAGTGCTAGTTTGTTGGAGACGTGCCCGAAGATCATGGATACTCAGTCGACTACATCCCATAACCCTGGCAACGTCAGTGATCGACGTTCATGCATTCAGTATGCCAATGGCACGTTCAAGTTGAATGTTTTACAATCGTGGCATTGGACATCAAAGGATAATTTAGTGTGAGAACTTGTTTACCCGAGATGTCACTCTACTGTGCTAACGTGAGCTCAATTGCATGTGTCTCATAAGGTCACGTGACTAGGACCAGAAGGAAACATGCTTTATCCTTGATGTACGCTCGCACGAACTGCATGCTTTTGCACGTCGGAGTTGTTGTGTATCATGATGTCTTTGACAACGCATTTACCTCTAATAATAATAATAATAATATCTAGTATATTAGAATATTTAGAAATTTATGAGTGTGAAGTTTCTTTTTTGACTGAGTATATTTAGACATTTATGAGCGTGAAGCTTCTTTTTTGATTGAGTATATTTAGAAATTTATGAGTGTGAAGTTTCGTTTTTGACTGAGTATATTTAGGTTTTTAACTAATTCTATTGATTAATGTGGTGGGATAATAAGGTGCAGCGCTCCGTGATTCCTGGCATTACACATCGTAGTATGGCAAATGAAAAACAGCATGGGGTTGCGTCTGCTGGGACAATCCCATTATTCTGCAACGCCTTGTATACGACTCTATGATATGTACTCACTGGAAATCGAATGCATATGCTTAAAATTAAATGACAAGAAGTAAAGACCTGACAACACCATCAAAAGACTCACCTGGTTGAAAACCTATCACAAAAACAACGAAAACTAATACAAAATATGGAAAACAAAAAAAAAGTTTGCACCTTGGTGGAAAGTCAGGTGAGTTTTCAGGTTAGTGGAGTCACGTGAGTTTTCACCTGGGTGAAAACCTATCACAAAAAAAACGCAAAAACTACAAATTACTTGCATATCCTATATGCGCCACCGTAGGCTAAGGACCATGTTGATAATTTTTCAGAAACTTTGTGTCTGCAGTAAATGCGTCAGCCAGTCCTTCTATCCCTAGGACTTCTTCCTCTACATGTCCCAAAGCCCCCAGTCCCATGGTGGAACGACAGCTGTTCTAAAGCAGAAAGAGAGCGAAAGACCGGAGGAAAACTAAGAAACGGGCGCAGTGTACTTGACTGTATGAGGACAAATTAAAGTACCAGAAATGTAAAGCAAACGCGCAAAGAGTTATTAAAGCTGCTCAAAAGGAACTTTGCCGCGATTATTGTTCAAAAATAGATAAAAACACGCCATTAAAACCTGTATGGCGTAAGGTGAGGGCGATAAGTGGCAAAACGAAAGGTAGAAATATTCCGACAATATGTTTGAATGACACATCTAATGTTACAAATACTGAAAAGTGCAACATTTTTGCTGACAGTTTTGCCCATGTGTCAAACAAGAGCAACTATAGCTCACAGTTTATTACTCATAAAGATGAGATGGAACAGCAACATAGTATCGATAACATTGCCGTAAGGTTCATCCTCCCGGTAGGATTTGTCCTTACGACTTCAGGGGATCCTGTCAGTTCAAACCATATAGAAAAAAGGTTAATATGCTCTGAACAAATTGATACAATAGTATTAAGAAGTTCACAAGTTTGAAATCTAATGAGATCTGTTTCAGGGAAATATTGGGGTGCTGATAAAACTTCAATGTTGTTACTGTACAGAGCTTTACTTAGATCACAGCTTGACCACTGTTGTCAGGCATATGACTATACCTGCACCTCCCTAAAGGCTAAGCTTAATTCTGTCCAATATTCTGCCCTTCGTCTTTGTACTGGTACTGTTAGAACCACTCCATTGAGGGTACTGTAGTTATTATGTAGTGAATGGCCGTTGTGTATACGTCGCCAATTCCGAACATACAAATATGCTCTTAAACTAAAATCGTCTTTCTGTAACTCAGCTACCTCTGTATTTAACCCTTCTGACTATGATACATTGTACAAAAAAAGCTGTTTCCTCCCGTAATCATTTAAGAACAGGGCCAATAAGGTTTTATCGGACTCTGAGACCACCGAGTTGTTGTTGCACAAATTCACAGTGATTCAATTCCCACCATGGCATCTGGAGACTCCAGAGGTATGTGTAGAACTTTCAAGTAAAATTATAAAGTCTGATCCACCTCAGTTTGTGCGCCTTTGTTCCCAGGACCATATAACAAAGACATGGCCTTTACATTTGAGAATTTATACTGATGGGTCAAAATGCCCACAAACAGGAACAGTAGCAGCTTCGTTTTGCTGCCCCGAAATTAAAGTCAATACAAGCTCCAGTCTATCAAATCACTTGAGCCTGTTTTAAGCTGAATTAATGGCTATATTCGTAAAGATTTTTGCTTGAATTTAATCCAATTATGGCCGTTATTTTAAGTGACTCTCACTACAATACTGTGAACACAAAATACTGTTATAGTAAACCGACACCTCTTCTTAACGAAAAATAATTTGCACTTTATTAAACTATGAGGGAATATCTGTGTGTTTTGGCTGGGTACCCAGTCACGTTGGTATAGCTGGCAATGGTTTTGTAGCTTACGCAGCATTGTCATGTACTATTATATCTAACAATGTGGATCTCTCTGTTACAGAAGTCATGAGTAAGGTGAAAGTGTATTTTATCAACCAATGGCAGCATGAATGGGACTGGAAGATTATTTTATCAAGTTTATCCTGATGTTCAAATCCAAGCTATTTTATTATCCTCTCGACAATCTGAAAAGTTTTAGTTTTTAAACAACTCTCTGGTCATCTTCCTGTCAATGCGTATCTGAAATGTTTTAAACTCCATGAAACGGGTTTGTGTATTAGTTGTCTAGTAGAGGACACAATAGTTCGTTTTTTTTATTCCATTGTCACATGTCTCATAATCAGTGCTTGACGTTTTATCAATCAATGAAAATGTTGGTGTATTTAAGCCTTCACTTGAAGCTGTTCTTAAATCTCAGAAATGTACCAATAAAGTTATCCAAGCCGCCGCCAATTTTTTGATTGACAGCCAAAAGTTGTGGAGGCTGGACATGTTTATGTGTACTTTGTTTGCTTAATAGTGTCACCATGTTTTATCTGAACGTTTGTTCGTCTATGCACCTGTCGCTTTTTTGTACCCTTATACTATCTTGTTCAACCCGAGTGTTTTCATTAAGGTGCACTACTGGCGTTAGCATCATTCATTCTAGGCAAAACATCACGTGACGTTTAAGATAACACACTGACTGCCTGTGCATGGCAAGTAACGCGAGAAGGTATGAGAAAAGCCAATCGTGCATTTAACCCGCATAGTCTCTCTGTTACTGTGCATACCTGTCCGTCTGGTTAATGTTATTCAACTTGTCACTCCTTTCATTTTTATGAAACCGGATTTAATTTGTCATTTTATTCGTGGGTTTTGGGGGATTATTTGTCAATGTAGTTTGTCATCCTATTTTGTTATTCGATGTTTGTTACTCTAGTGATCATCTTTGACGTGGTGATCGTAATTGTGTTGTCATTCTGTCACTATGTTTTGTCATTCTTAACATAATGTGTGTCGTTATAATCAGTATGTATGCATTGTCACTCTATTCTGTTTGTTTGTTACATAGCATCATGTATCGTCAGTGTATTATCATACAATATTTGTAAAAGGTCATACTATATATATATACACTTATTCCTAGTCCCGTTCTATGATCAGTTAATGTCATACCTGATCAACCCAGCTCTAGTCCTTACCTATATAGACCATATAACTTTACCCTTTACGTATTTACATTTTATATGAGGCAAACCTACAGGTTTAGCCATGGCGCACATCATTCAACTGAATGGGGCCACCAAAGAAATAATATATTTCTAAAAGCAATCACATTGGCACAGGGATGTAGATCAGTTAAAAAAATCGAAAAATCATCTTATAGTTCTAGATAACTCCCAGAGACAAGTTTCTAAATAAACGTTAATCTCGAGTTGTGTTATGGGTAACCTACTTATATAAACTATGCTGCTTATACTGAATCAGCCTAGGGTTCAAGCAAGATATTAGACTAAACCACAATGAAACAAACACGCAAACTCTTGACACGATTACTATTATGGCGCATTATTGTCTTTATTATCATTTAGTCTAGGTAACCCTTCACGTGACGCTAAATATAACACGTTGGGTGACTGCCTGTATATGGCAAGAAACGCGAGAAAGTGCGTACAAAGTAAATCGTGTACCTAACTCGTTTGGCCAGGCTTAGACATAAAATTGACCGGCGGTATAAGATATAGTTCTGTTACTGCGTATTGTGTCAAGGACCGGAAACCGCCTTTTCCCAACCCACTTATCCCGCATTAAACGAACGTTTGTTTACCACTGCTGCATCCTACATCTATAGAAATTTGATGTGCACTTTGAAATCGCACAGCTTATGAAAAAATACTTCAACAAACTGTCATGTTTTGGGTTCTATACCCTCGTGTCTTCAGTTGGAATTATAAATGATGAAATTTAAACAGATTTTCTGGGACAATCAAACTGTTTCACTGTTTTATGTTATCTTACTGTAAGATAAATATTTTGGAAGAAGATTTCGAGACACTTTATTGCGACAAGTGCATCAAAGGATAGACACAGTGCGAGAAGCCTTTGTTGCAGAGTACAAGAGTCCAAGAAACATGTGGAACGTTCCATCTCGTCTTTTCATTTACATATTTTGTATTTCTCTGACGCCAGTGACGACAGTGGTACAAACCCTGTTGATGCGGCGCCTAGAATCCTTGACAATAAGAATGGAAAATTTAGAGGTTAATCTAAGGAAAGAACAAGAAAAATCGGAAACACTACAGGCTGTTGTTAACGAATTAAGAACGAAGATAGATGAATCTATGAGCAGAATTTCCACCGGGGAAAGTGACAAGATTTCTGAAACTGCAGAGATTATCCGAAATGATTTACAGAGCATACGTCACGGATTAGTGGCTGAAAAAACCCGAGGCTTACAGCTTGCAGGTTTACAACAGGAATGTAAGGAACAGGTCATTAAAACAGATAAACTGGTGAAGTCCTTGGAAAATTCAGTTCGGGAGAGTAAAGAACATGCCAATAAAACGGACAAAGTGGTTAAGTCCTTGGAAAATTCAGTTCGGGAGAGAAAAGAACACGCCAATAAAACGGACAAAGTGGTTAAGTCCTTGGAAAATTCAGCTCAGGAGTGTAAAGAACACACCAATAAAACTGACACAAGAGTGAGCTCGTTTAAAAGGTCTGTGGCGGAAATACGGCTAAACATGAGACGGCTGAGTGATGATATATCTGAATTAAAGATCAACTGGACGGTTAGGTCGAACTCAGATCCTGAACAAGGCGGTGGAGGGGTTGTGACAGATACAGCAACATGCAGCCGATGTTTACAAGGGGCTCAAAAGTCACTTTCTAATTTGGTAAACATTGCTTGTCAGAAAAATATTTCCTATGTTTATTTGGTTAAGGTGACCCAAATCAAAGAAGAATCTTTATTGCCAAAAATTTATTGTGACGTTGAGGAAGCATTTGGAAAAGAAGGTCGTGGTCTCTACCAGTCGACCACTGTCATTCTAATGGAATCAAGAACTTGCTATGGGTGCTCAAGGATTACACCCGGTACTACCTACCTCATTTTGGCACAAAATCCTCTAAACGAATCGACTCAACATGGAAGCCAGTATGAATTTCCCTTAAATGACCGGTCCATTCATACACCTTTCACTTTGTTAAATGGTCGATTTCCACCTCAAGTAGACACAGGACTTTCAGCCGTTTTGTCAGAGTTTAAATGGAGATTCCACAGAGTAAATTGGTCATTCTATTGCAAATTATAACATGGAGAATGTTAACTTTGCAGGACGTAGTTTTGTGGCAGAATGCAGTTCAGGGATGGAGTTAAACGGATAAAAATGGAGCGTTAATGTGCATTAAGCAGGTAGAACATGAACAAAATTGTGAAATTTAAAAATTAACTTTTATTTATCAGTTTTGTTATTTTACGGATGGTCCACGTTTATTAAGGACACGACGATGGCTCACAATCATCACATAGTAGTTTTTGACACTGTAGACCTACCCGGATTTAATTAGCACGCATTAGCAAGCACATATCGAGAACTTCAAGAATATTCGTTTGTGTCCAAAATTACATTAGACAAAAAGAAATCTAAAAGTTGTACCGTAGTCATTAAATCATTACTAGTATATCAAATGTTTATAACTGAAACTTTGTCGAAGTTAATGCAGGCGTCTTGTGCTCATTCGACCTCTGGATGGGGCGAAAAACTGCCAATACTGGACACGAGCATGTCTGTTTTCAAGCCCTCGATATACTCTTCAGTTACCTCTATATATCAATATATAGACAAAGGTTGATGCTGGCTCTACTTTCCCAGCGTATTTATTTCACAACGCAGGGAACTGTTATACAGATGTCATGTGTTATTTTTTAATTTCTCAACAGCAAATTCGGCGCAAAATATATTAGATATACAAAGAACCCCGCATAATTTGATACCGAGATAAATTTCCCACTCGATATTTAACATATGTGGAAAAAAGTTTCACTGATGTAAAATAAACTTTTATTTTAGCCATATACAGAAGAGTTCCCCTTAAAAAAAGATGAGAAACGATTTCTCCCAAAGAACAAGGGAATGTTCTTCGTTTGTGCCCATACCCTCTTTCAGGACGAATGCAAAGACGATATGAGTGTATTCCACTGACAAGCTCAGCAAGAGTACATGCTCTGCAAGTGTAAACTTAAAAAGGCACCCACCAAAGTCGAAAAGTTGACCAAGAAATGGCCTTGCAGAGATATTGCAACAACAACAAAGCAAAGCGCAGACTGCCAAAAGTTGAATAGCGACTAACGCTCATAGATATTCACAATTTAACAACGGCTAAAACATAAAACCATACATTCTCTCCTGGAAAATGTCAATTGCTGTTACAAATACAGAGTGAATATTATATCAGGCGATGGGTTTATTCTTATTCAGTTTTTTTTTAAGTAGTCTTCGTCAGTTTATTTTCCCGATGAATCGAACGTAGTAATGCTCAGTAAGGAATCGGTTGAAGTTGTAGTACTATAAAAGAAATGTAGTTTCCCTGAGTTATTCTTCGACAGAAAATAACAAATGCTTTGCGAAACGCAACTGGTGGATGTGCTTATGAACAGATAGTAGTTTTAGAGAAAATGTATTGCCACAAAATAGAGGCTGAGAGAGAGAAGTCTGTAATTGATGTCTTGGATACTTTTATTTCACAAATCTACAAAAGAGTTCCACTCATCTTTTTATTTTACATCAGTGGAAAATATTTCCAAATATGTCAAATTAATGTTTATTTTACATCTGTCGAATTATTTTTTCGCTTATGTTGAATTATGTTACACATCAGTGAAATTCTTTTCAGCATATGTAAAATAAATATCATAATTTCACAATGTGAAATTCTTTTTCACGTAAATAAATCTTTTTCACATATGTGATTTTTTTTTACATTTGTTGAATTGTATTTTACATATTTGAAATTATTTTTGACATATGTGGAAAAAAATTTACACATGTAAAATAATGTAGTTTATTTAATATATGTGGAAAAACAGTTTCACATATGTGAAAAAGAATTCAACACATGTATAATAAAGGTAGAAGTGATAAAAAGACTTGCCATTAGAACAACACAAATGGTCAAAATGTGTTGGTTTCCAGATATTGGTTTTGACAAAGGGCATACACAACATATGTTTGTCCTAGAAAACGGTTCATCAAAGGCAGGGATCGGCTTTAAAGGAGGCACAGGCTTGGTTTGGCCCCGCTTCCCAACCATTTGACATGTATGACATGTCCACGAAGTTGTTCTACATCCTGTCAGTGTTGCAGTACTTTAAGATGTGTTTTACTCACGGCCAAATGTCCTGCCAAATGCGTTTTCATCTGCCAAATTAACGCTATCCTGCCTGTCATGATTGCAAACAGCCAACACTTGATAAACTATTTGCCATACCTCATTCGCAGGAGCCTCTCTTTTTGTTGTACATAAAGGGATCACAAATAGAGGCTACACAACATAAGTTAATAAACATCCTTGAAATTGGACGTTTCTATATCGAAATTCGCTACCAATCCTTTAAAAGTATGTTAAACCTGAAAAAATGAAGGTAAACTACAAAGAACATGACAAAGAATGTCGGTAACACTTTTTACAAGAGATGGCAAATGCAAACAGATTTTCCACCAGAGCGATGTATCCGAGATTAAAGTGGAATAAAATTCTAGGTTGATATATACAAACAATAGCGTCAGCCATATTTAAATAAATTTTGTGTCCATAATATAAATCCTGCCCCTTCAAAAACTGTATTTATTAATGTGACAATTAACATGTTTTCTCATTTCATAGATGACAGGTACTTTATCTAAAGCTAAATGCCCCGTTCCCCGAGGAAGCGTCTATGATATATTGTAACTATCTAGTGTTATTTGTTCTGACTCTAATGTCTGATGCTTGGTAAAAACTCTGTAGACAACAGTTAAAACAGAAATTTATTTAAATGAAACACTTTACACAACAGCTTGCCTGACGACACGGTTACTTTTAAAGGGACAAGATTTACCCTAAATCTCTTTTGGCAAGAATTGTTTACGCCCTTTTCTCAGTTCCGGCTCTGTTAAATATGTTAAAGACATAGTGACCTGTAGTTGCCTGTTTAGACTGGCAGGCCACATGAGTGTGTCTCACAGAGTATAGTCGACGGACTGGAAACACCCCCTTCTAGTTGACGTTTATAGCTTATCAGCTACTATGTTATTCAAGTAGCTTGTTTACCACTACAACATTTAACATGTGTAAACGTTTAACGAACGCTTTGGACGCATACAGTGCATGTACAAGTAGGTCGTCTTTCCGGATCCTAAACTTATTTCCTCGTGTCTAATTATAGGAAACATCTGGACGCTAAACTAAGCGTTAGTGTGGAAATCAGTAACTTCTTACAATTTTATGCTATGTAGCATATGTTTATTGAAATCTCGGACTTCATACAATCTATGCAGTTTGAATAGCACTTTTCATAGAACTGCGTGATGAAGATACTTTGTGATGCGTAGTGATTCCACAGTTTGTTTATGTGTGTGGATAGAGTGCATTTGTCTGTAAACAGGCGTCAGACAAGTACTCATTTTCGTCAACCTATAACAAGCCAGCTTTAGGATAACGTCACCACAAGAGATTCTCTCTTGGCTTTAGTCCATCGGAACATACAGAGTGATAGCCAATCAAATGTCCAGAAGCTTCTATATGAACATGTAATCTGATTCCATGAATAGAGCGCCTAATCACACGAGAGCGTTCGTGTGGTCACCACTTAACTTTCATCAAATCTATACCTCAGTATAAAACCAACGGTCACTTACCGAGAAGGTTATAACAGTTTCTAGGACAGTCTGAGACAGTTTTATACGCCAAGTGATTTGTGTTCTATTTCTCTATTTCCATTGTAAGAAAAACTGAATTGGAAAGCGAAATTAATTTAAATGTTACAGATACATGTTGGAAAAAGTGCAGCTCTCTAAAACAATTTATCCTACCTGTGATCCGGAAACATGTGGTATGTTACACTTTGTGTCCTCATTTACACATCTTTTATTTTGCTGGCTTCAGTGACGCCATTGACGCAGGCTGATGTGTTGCTGAGGCGCCTGAAGCGACAGGATACGTTAATTCGACGCCTGGAGTCACTAACGATTCGAGTGGAGCATTTAGAAGTTGATCTAAGAAAAGAACAAGAAAAATCGGAAACACTGCAGGCTGTTGTCAATGAATTACGAACCGGGATAAATGAATCTAGGACAAGAATTTTAACAGGAGAAAGTGATAGGATTTCTGAAACTGTTGTGCAGAAAACTACAGAGATTATCCGTAATGATTTACAGAGCATACGTCACGGATTAGTGGCTGAAAAACACAGAGGCTTACAGCTTGCAGGTTCGCAGCAGGAGTGTAAAGAACACGTCATTAAAACTGACAAACTGGTGAAGTCCCTGGGGAATGCAGTTCAGGAGTGTAAAGAACATACCATTAAAACTGACACAATAATGAGCTCTTTTGATAACTATGTTGAAGATATACGGATAAACATGAGCCGTCTGAGAGAAGATATGTCTGAATTAAAGATCAACTGGACGGTTACGTCGAACCCAGATCGTGAAAAAGGCGGTGGAGAGGTCGTGACAGATACTGCGACATGCAGCCGATGTTTACAAGGGGCTGAAACTGGACTTTCAAATTTGGTAAACATTGCTTGTCAGAAAAATATTTCCTATTTTCATGTGGTTACAGTGAAACATATCAAAGAAGAATCTTCATTGCGAAAAATATATACTAACGTTGAGGAAGCATTTGGAAAAGTTGGTCGTCGCCTCTACCGGTCGACCACAGCCGTTCTAATGGAATCAAGAACTTGCTATGGGTGCTCAAGGATTACACCCGGCACTACCTACCTCATTTTGGCACAAAATCTTCTAAACGAATCGACTCAACATGGAAGCCGGTTTGAATTTCCCTTAAATGACCAATCCATTCATACACGTTTCTCATTGTTAAGTGGTCGATCTCAACCTAAAGCAGAGAGAAGGCTTGCGGCCGTTTTCTCCGAGTTCTTGAGGAGATTTCGCGGAGCAAACTGGTCACGTTATTGCAAGAAATAACACGGATAATTTTATTGCTAACTTTGAACAACATAGTTTTGTCGGAGGTTGCAGATCCGGGATGGCGTAATACCTATAAAAATGTAGCGCCAATGTGCATAAATCGGGTAAACAATAAAACAATTTGTGTTGTTTAAAAATTAAATTTTATTTATAAGTTTCGTTATTTTAGGGATCGTCCTCGCTTATTAAGGGTATTCCCAAATGGTTGATACCAGTACCTAGAAAACGTATGAAATAGTCCAAAATTCACTGAACGATTTGCAACTTGTTTCATTAAACAATTCGGCTTATATGTGGAGAAATTGGGATTCGAATATCTGATTTTTATTTAGAGACAGCTGTGATTTTCACAGGGGAATTCACCAAGTGACCGCCATTGTATCTCCGGTATGGAGTCGTCATTATTCGCATTATCCGTAAAATTAGTTTCCAAAAATGTAGGCCCCATTAATCATACCAAACATTCTCTTAACAAAAAAGCTTTATTCATCCTCTACTATTCACTGATTTACCCTTACCTGTCGTATGCAAATGCCCTCTGCATGGGGAAAAACATATCCTACTCATTAAAATGTCCTTTTTCTACTCCAACAACGTGCACAGGAACTTCATGTCCATTATTACGTTACCTCTATATATAAGCCCATTTATAATTCCAGTCTTTCTCTGTATTTTCTTAAAATAAAATGTCCGCGGAAATGAAACAAACTACCCACTTACCTTAAAATAATGAATTTATTATCTTTATTCAAATCAAATGTTAAAAAACAACTTTCCGAAAATGATCAATCAGTGGAAGCATTTGTTGAGTCTGGTCCCTTCTCGTCAGAACCGACTTTTTTTCTTTTCTTTCGCTTTTCTACTTTATTACTTGCCTCATTCTTTTAATCGTTAAATTGTATAATGTATAAGCACCTGATAAAGCAATCTGCTAATTTATTATTTTCTGTATTTATAAATTTTATGGGATAGAACAATCCCCTTTTGAGCTTTATTCCCGCCAATTGATGTTATCAACTCTTACATTTTCCTTATGATTATTTTAGATTTGGTGAATAAAATATTAAAATAAAAAAATCTAACCGTGGGAAAAATAGGGTATTCATTTTTCAGATAGGTTTTAGTATTAGATTTGTAATTCAGTCACTTTTAATCTGATTTAAACCCCATTTGGGAATACATTTAAGGGTACAACGATGGTCCAAAAAGCCGCCAAGAATGGACATGGGCATTGGCTTTTTCTTCCTTCTATTGACCGCCATTTTTTTATCCGCGATTACAAGATTTTGCTAGTCCGTAATTAAATATAGTTGTTTACATGTTCTTAAGTTTTTTTCTTTCCGATAGCGGCTGTAAAATAGAAGAATTTAAGGGTGAAATCAAGTCCTTTTTGTTAAACACATTGCTTTCCTCGCTTGCAAACCGCTATGGCATCTCGCCAGCTTACGCTCAGAGATAGTGTTCATGATTTCATAAGCAGATCAAGGTTAAAGCCTACTGTAAATTCCCTGCATATTGTATTCTCAGGCTAAATACACCGTACAGTATCGTATACTGATGACCCCCATATTTTTAAAGCATATCAGAGACTTAGTTGTCTCCCTTGGATATTCTTGTCCATGACGTAATGCTCTCCATATACACCCTGGGTTAAGTTAATCAGCTTTGATGAAGCGTTGTCATTAACTTTGGATGTTCAAATTTAAATAATATTGTTCTTTTTTATGCCCAATGGACCCAGCTACGACTTTAATAAACATTAAAAGGGAGTCGCAAAAGAAAGAGGCATCCACGTTCTTCGTAGAGTAAAATATCTATTATTAAATTTGGGTTTCAGAGGTCACTGACGAGCAGGTCTCAGTCCAAAAAAAATTTGTTTGT
>JAVFBW010112116.1:0-16151 GCA_034783835.1 Mopalia ciliata | reverse complement strand
CCTTAGGTATCTTTCGTTAAGAATGTTGAGCTACGTATCATATCTATACGATGCAGTCTGAATCTATGATTTCTACCCCAATGCTGGGGGAGGCACATGAGCGAATATAATCGCCCGATCGCGGCGATCTGATTGGCGGCGAAAGGCTTTGGCCGACTTGCGCGCGCACACATGTACGTGGCGATTGTCCAAGCGATCCGGAGTACTTTTTCTTTTACAAAAAGCAAACTAAATCATGCAATTTGTCTAAAATGGCGAGATGAAAACGGCAATGTATTTACTAATCAAATGAAGATTAAGACGTAGACTAAACAAATATTTGGGAAATAATTTCATTCGTGGAAATTGCCATTTTGTGTGTCATGAGAGAAGAACCCAGATTGGTTTATCAGTATTGTTTCGCGCAACTGTACTCGCTTGTATGATCACACCGGCCGATTGATTGCTGGGGAATAAAATCGGCCGAAAATATCGAATATGTTTGTTCCGAGCCACTGGTCGGCCGGATGTGCTTCGTCCATCATAATCGCTGTTGCCGGCCTGACACACGTGGCGATTTTTTTTTAGAGATTGGTCCAATCTGTGCGATTGTGCTTTTCCCCGGCAAAGCCGTTCCTAAAGAATAAAACCTGGTTCGAATTCAAACTAATAAGACTTGATGCCGTAAGAGATATGCTTTACCTGATTGATTGGCTGATTGATTGATTGATTGATTGATTGATTGATTGATTGATTGATTGATTGATTGGTATAACACTGCGTGCATAAGGGCATTTAACTCACATGACGAAACAATAATTGAAACTTGTGAAGCGTATCCGTAAAACAAACTGTCCTAAGCCAGGGGCCGATACATGCTATAAACAAACGCCCATAGTTTTGTACAAATGTATTGTCTATAGTTATTTCATAAAGCCTTAAAAGTATTGTCAATCTCAAATACCCACAATGATAATATATAACTATTATAAATATGTAGTAGCAAACGAACACACTATAAATGCAGAGTCATGCAAAGTTTATATTATTCCATGTATCTGTGTCAACGGACAAAGGATGGACCGACCTTTTGGGACTTTTGTAAACTTCTCTGTTAGATCCATGTATAGTTTCTTTATACCTACCTCTACACACCAGTATTTCCCAGCTTATAAACCACATATCAGTTTTCAAGGCAGGGAAAAATTGGCTGCCCGAATTGAAACTAGGGTTCGGTTTTCCGTGGGACCTTGTAGCTCAGTAGGTCGATAGCTGACCCTGCTACGGCCACGGACGCATTTATAAAAATAAAGACAAAATGTTTTGCAATACGTTTTTTTTTCGATGGCAAAACAAGGTCATTAATAAATCATAAGCAACAGGAATTCATTTGTAAAGGAAGCTCTGAAAGTAAAAAACAGTTTTTAATCAAAACAAAAACAACAAATCAACAAAAAAAATATAGTGCAATTGGAAATAACTACAAAGAATTTCGCCGAGGAACTGCCAATTACCCAGAATGCAATGTTTATCACAATTTATTTACTCAGCCATTTATTCATTTGCTTATCTGTTTTATTCAATTTAATATTGTATGAAGACTAGATCAAGTAGTCGACGACTTTGTGAAGCACAGCCTAGCACTTTAGGAGTATCGCGCATTTTGTCCACAAACACAACAAAGTTTTCCGAACAAAATAAATGGTAAATGATGGTAAATAATACTTTTCTACCTTACAACAGACATTGATGTATATACTTGCTGAAAAATAAATTCAAGATTTAATCAAAGCCAACTATATGTACATCATATTCCTTTAAGTTGATCTGGGGATACGATTAATACAGCTTCTCGCTTGTCGAAGCTTTCTTAGTTATTATTTATTCTTTTTAACGTTACAAACCTGGGTAGACTTTGTAAAGACCATGTAAAAAAACAAGCCTTCGTTCTGCTTCCGACGGAAGAAATACGCTATACATGTATGCTTATTGGTCTCGTAAAGGGGGAGCATAATTCGGGTAAATTTAATTTCTCAATATTAAGAAAAGTGACTGCTCGAAAGATGTGTACCACAAATGTTCGATTAATCAACGACAGTTTTCGGAACAGACGTTTTGTTTTGAGGTTATATAACCCAGGGAAAGATGGTATGAACAGTGTATTTTCGGTAATTGGCTTATATTTTATGTTATATTTGCTTTTCTTTGTCCCTTAATTTTCGTTTTGTGTCATGGGCTTTTTTATTTTTGCATCTAGTGTTTTCATTCTGTAAGTTTTTCTTTTGAGAATGATTGTATTTTCATTTTGTTCCTCTTTTTTAATTTTTTTTTATATATTTGGTTGCTATGTTTGTTAATGAATTTTTTCGTTTGTTTTAAAGTTGATTGACAGTTTTAGGCCGTCATACTTAAGTAAGCTAAATAAAGACCGTAAGCTTAAGAAGTAAGCTAAATAAAGACCGTAAGCTTAAGAGGTAAAACGTACATTACATTTCTCAGTGCAGACATTGCGGCGAGAAGATTTTATATTAAATTCGTGACAAAGGGCAAGAAAACATTGTATATATTTCAAGGCCAGGTACGGAATGGAGCAAGAAAGAATTGAGTAAAAGTTGTATGTTCTGTGACCATGTCACGCTATGCACACGCAGGGTACAGTTTACAACCAGAGGATGATTAAATTGTTCTGTGTGAGACATTGTTAATAATTGTTATATCTGAATGTTATATCGATCATTAAATCTAGAAGATTTAACTTCAGTATAGCAATACTCTTATACACAAACCATTGACTATAAATTTTAATTGTGTGCGTGAAGTCAGGTTACCATGGACTCGTCGCTCAACAGCATATATGTACTGTCCTGTGGTTGTGTTCCGACATTATAAAATGTCACTTAGCTTTCCAAGCAATATCGCTCACTGATCGCGAGAAATTGTGTTATGGACTTCAAGGGGATCGACGTTTTGATAGGACGTTAAAAGGCCTCGGCGAGTACGGGGAATCCCATAAAACCGTCATCACCAAACGCTTCCTGGGAATACACCTTTGCAATAAGGTACGTTATGCAATGGTGTCTATCTTCTCCTGACAAGAATGACGGATTTGTTTTAGCCCCATTAGTAATGAAGAAACAATTTATTCATAACAAGTGGTTAACCCTCTTTTGCATTTTGATCAAATAGACCAATGAAGTTAGTTTAATTATGTAAGAAAGACACCTACCATATAACGGATCTCCGTTGATGATAGACGGATAAGTTCTTGTTCACTTGTCTATAACGTCTTGTAAATTGCCATATTCTGACACTCTGGACAAAGCCCGAAAGATGAGTGAATATAGAGGTCAAATCTAAATGCGCATTGCAATGTTGTGTCTACGGATAGTGTTTACCACACGAATATAATACACCAACTGGCAACCGCACACTGGTCGTGTCACTGAGGAATCTGTATCTAGCTGGCACTTGCTGGCATGATCTGCATGCACAAAAACATAAAAAAAATATCTGAATTAAATATGTGCCTATCGTGTTTGGGAAAATCCCTTTACTGTTACCTTACAATGCCAACGTTTACAGTCTCTCAAACTCCCATTATTCCTCTCTGGACCAACACGATTTTAATTACTCAAGAAAATTTCACTTATATTGCGACGGATTTGCCACTTTACGCTGTTCCCTGACTTGTTATGGTGGAAACGGGAGAAAACCTAGTAAAAACCAACCCCGCGATTGCCGGATAGTTAAACCGTGAACAGTAAATTGGAGAAGGGTTAGTAAGCGCACACGCTACCACTAAGCCACGGCCGCGGGCCCTACACAATTTGGGTACTTTATCATCGCTTCTACCAGTATCAGTACTGGCTACATTAATGTAAATATATCTATTTGCGGATATTGTGGTTTTATTCCTATATCCCTCGTTCCATGTATCATAGGTCCACAGGGGAACCAAATTAGTATACAACAGGTAACCATATTGCGGAAATGCACTTGCCAAAAATGGAATGATACAGATAATGATTTATATCTCGCCAGGATGTACTCAACGAACTTGATTCTATAGACCCTAACAAGGCAACTGGTACAGAAAACATCAACATCATGGTCCAGATCTGATCTCGGTTCGTTTACAAAATTTGTGTCCCGTGTCCCTGTCCTGGGGCCTACCGTAATCGTACATTAACAATCTCCCGCGTGGTCTAAAAATAACATCCACCAGTTGATAGTGAAAGCTCTCTATATATCCTTTTCAGGTTACATGATGTATATCACAGATATCGTTTAAAAATAGATTTATCTGCTGTTCAATGCTGGATAAACAAGTGGCTTGTTTCATTTAACAGGCAAAAAAAAAACTGCTCTTTGCTTCGAACGTCAACATCTGTCACAATAGAATTTCCTATTCATGGACAATATTAATTCGGAAATACAAAATACTCAAATATATATGTATGTTGCTTGATATGTTGTTGGCATATTTTTCATGGAATATACTTGTGATGAAATAAAAGAAAAAGTAAAAGAATGCATCATCTTCATCCATTCTTGTATTTATGAGGCATGAATAAGACATTTTATTTTTAATTTGTTTTCGCTCCCGTTTCGAGCATTGTCGTTTTTGCCTTCATATGACTTATTTATAAATTTAACTTAATTCGACACGACGTTAAACAAAAATCAGTCACTCAATAGATTAGACCAAATACTGTCTCAAGACTATATGCGTAGAGTAAAGACGACGGCATTGAGAGAAGAGGAATAAAAAAAACTATAAAGACAATCCAAATCTATGCAGTAGGCAATGACAACAAAGTGATAAACATCCAAATATCAGGTGAAATACAAATATAGAATGTGACTGGTGGGCTGCGAAATCCATATAGGCCAACGGAAAGTGGCTAATAAACAGCAACAACAGTGGGCAATAACACAAGAATTAAGAAAGAATTTGTCAGATTTTTTATATATACAAAAATATATATCTACAACATCCGTTGGGGTAGTTTATTACACACACGGTAACAATATATATAGTTGCACTATGTTAAGTGCCGCTTTACCGCTGTGTCCGAATACGTAGACCACTGGCAGGGCAGATCCGCCTACTCTGTTATACCTGAAATGATCGTCTTGAATTCGTCTTTGACAGAACGAACATCGAATCAAGACGAAAGGTGTAGTGTTTAATCGTCTTTTGTGGCGAGCGAAGATGACTTAACTCAAGACAAAGGCTACATACGATCACTTATCGCTCAGTGCGACAACCACGGTATAACGCCAAACAATTAAGCAAATTGATGTCATATTTATAATCCCAAAACAAAACGGCACGCAATTTTTAAACCTATTTTGTGCTTTTAAATTCCGTGTAAATTGCAAAAGCTGTATCCATCTCGTCCTTGAAATTACGAGAAGTCTCGATTCATTGCGTTAAGTGAGATGCAAAACACGTTGTCAATGCTATAATCAAAATACAGTTTACAAGCCTTCTCTTCTCTCATTGTCAGGAAAACTTTCAGAACCTCTTGTTTCAAGAAATCCTTATCTTCAAACATTTCAGAAAAAACTGACAACTTATTCTACAGTGAGAACAGCATTGTATAACTAGCCATCGAGATACCACTCCAAACCAATCCAAACGTATTCCAGATTGTGTTGAATTTGAACAAAATTTAATGCCGATATTTCCAAACACCAAACCTACTATATAGTATTTAAATGGCGACAGTTTCATAAATATTCTAATTGGCAGATTGAGTTACAGTTTCAGTTCATTGAACACATATCTGTTCTATAATTTTATAGTTTCGTCTAGATGTACTGGTGGTTATATAATGAAATGGGCTATTACCTACTACATTACCCTAAATACATTACCGAGTGACAACGACTAATGGACGTCGTCAGCAACACAAGTTGTACGAGAGTCCCTTGAACCTCTGCACTATTAAATTGATCTTCAGAACTCACAATCACCCAAAACATATATGTTCTTCATCTGTAGTATTTTACCATTGTAACCCAATCTCTGCATACATGCAATACTATATGTCCCTTAGTGCATCTGTACTTAGGTATATTTGGGGTTAACTACATGTAAGCCTACACATTTCATAATATTTGGAACGGAGCTAAAAATCCACTGATAATACCGTAATGTTTTACAGTAGGCCTACTTGATAAGTCACTATGAACAGGTCGTCTTGTTATCACAAATACACTACCTTGGATGTTATCCTTAACTAGAACAATGGTCACATTAGGAAAATAGTTTCTCTTTATAAATACACTACTGACTTTTAATTGTTAGTTTATAAATTCTCTATTATAAATACTTTGTTTGTTCTCTGTAATATCACTACTGAGAATGGTTTAAATAAACCGTAATATATGAAAATAAATATATATTCATCATTTGTTGAAGTACCTATACTCTTCTCTATAACACTAATCAGTGAAAACTCAAATATTCATTCTTATTAACTTCAGTTTGCATTTTTCGCTGTATTGAATTGTATTGAATATACAACCGCGAATATTAATACTATATATATATATATATCTCATAAATGTTAATGAGATAACCTAATGTGGTAATGTAAAAAATATATGAATAAATTATGTTTGATTAAAGACAAGAAATAAAAAAATAAGGAGCTGGTAAAACGGCTATTTGCGACCATAAAACCTAGCATTAACGGCGGCAAATCACCAAAAACAGCATGGTTATTGCCATTCTAATCCAATTCGAGTCGATATTGGCTGTGAAAGTTTAAAAATCTACAAAATCCGAATCTTACAGCTGATGTCAGCGAAGGGCTTATTTACCACTGGATGAAATGTTGTGTTTTACCGCAATGGAATATAAGGGGTGGTTGGAGGGAGCTTAATGTTGCCGTGGTGCTCTCAGAGCTAAAGGGGAACAGGAAGCCGATCTGTTTGTGGTGTCTGTATCCCGTCCTGTTGTTGTCGTCCTGTATTTGTCCCGTCCTGTCTTTGTTTGTTGCCAGTGGTATCGAGGGTGGTTTCCTCCACCCATTGGGCTGGCACGTCGACATATAAGTGAAATACCCTTGAGTACGACGTTAAACCCCAATCAAACAAACAAATAAAAAGCAATGGAATATAAACTCAGTCAAAAAAGAAACTTCACACTCGTTTGGATGTCTTGAACATACAAGAAAAGTGGTTTTAAATAATGATTAAATTCCATTTCGTACCCATTAAAAACGGTGTACCATAAAAATCATGTTCATAATGTAACCAATTCCACCAGAAATGCTACGAAAATGTAAGAGAGTAAACATTTAGAACTTGATGAAAGCATGTCAATAGCGCGTATGCCCTCCATGAGAGTTCACAACAGCGATGCAACGTCTCCTCATGGATTTAATGGGCACAGTTTGGGGAATGCGTCGCCATAAGTGAACCAGCATGGCACCAAGTTCCTGCAAATTCTGTGGAGGGTTCGTTACTTGACGGAGTCATTGATGTCAGCATTCCTAAGATGGCCGTATGAGGTCTGGTATTATCGTGTTGGAATGCCAGACCTGGGCCATGAGCGGCCATGAATGGCAAAAGCGCTGGAATGAGCTCTTGATTTCTGTATCCTGCAGCCGTTAGGTTTCCTTGAATGACTATCAGTTAAGAACAGGCAGGACCATTAAGGCGCCCCAACCATAACACTACCGCCCCGAAAACAGTCCACCGTCCTGCACACAACACTGGGCGTTCCGTTCACCGAGTCTCTTCCAAACTCTTAACTCTCCCATCAGCGAAGTGCAAAGTGAAATTGGATTCGTCACTAAAAAAGACCCTATTCCAATCGCGCTGAGTCCATCTCAGATGTCGTTGGGCCCAGAGAAGCCGTTGACGTCGGTGTAACCGGGTTGAAATTGGTCCATGATGGGGCCGGCGTGCATGGAGATAAGCAGTGCACCGGCGATTACGTATGGTTTAGGCAGTCACACGACCTCTAAACAATTCATTCCTAGTGGACGTTCCAGTGAGACTAGGAACACAAGGAAACATGCTTTGTCCTTGATATATGCTCGCACGAGGTGTAGCTTGTGCACGTCAGAGTTGCTGTGTGTCATGATGTCTTTGACAACTCATTTTACCTCTAATAATAATAATATCTTTTGTATTAAGTTTCAAGAAAATATTTAGAAATTTAAGAGTGTGAAGTTTTATTTTTGACTGAGTATAGTTCCAAAAACTTTCAATAAATATCATGTGTTTTCAGTTTAATTCTCACCAAAAAATTATCAGAATTATTGATAAAAACTTCTACTTTTCATAATATATTAAGAGCAGAGGGGACAAAAAATGTGGTTTCTTAAAATGAACTGTCCAGGTCATGACCTTTATTTCCACAGTTACGTATTTACGTGTTGCGTTTTACACCCAGATATATGGTGGTTGTATCAAATGATCTAGATATCTTTAAGCCGGATTGTGGGATTTGATTAGTTGACTATATCACAGGAAAAAGGTATTTTATGGTTTCATTACTAAAATACTGATTGCGCTTTTATTTGCGTTTGTAATATCGACCATTTTGCAGCCAACTACTAAATATTCATGACTCACGTGTCCTCCCTCCGTTTCTAGGGAACGAGACAGTTCTTCGTCGACTTTAAGGACAGCAACACAATGCGACTCATATTTTGCGGGTATTTCCAAAGGATGATTATATTATTAACACATATATATTTAGAAATCGGAAGATTTCAAGACTCTAAATATTATGTCATTTTATGATTCATTTTTTTTATAATAGCATTTATAAAGACAAATGTCAAATATTTTTTTCAAAATGGATCCTTGTTTGTAACTCTTATTTTTTTCCGATGGGTTGAGATTTTTTTCCAAACTTGCATGTCTTTGAACACAAGTATTTAAACTAAAAATCTGTAATAGGGTTTTACTAAATTCTAGTTAGTTTTTGAGCAATTCATAAAAAATATATGTAAACAAAATCTGCCTTTAAAAAAATATTTGCTAAATATCTTCGAAACGAAAGTCAATATTAAAAAACTGCATGACGGTTTTTTAGATAATGTCTTCAAGATTGTTTGTACCAAATTTCAAAGATTTAGTGCAAATTGTTTGCGAGAAATAAACGATTTAAAAGATAAAAATCAAGAAAAATGAAAGCTGAGAAAACAGCCTAAACGTATGTAAATGATTGAACTCCGGGTTGTTTTAAGATTACTCCAATAAATTTAATAAACATCTTTTTTTATAATTGAATGAAAAGGCGAAATAGAGTTTTATCTATTGCATTAATTTTTTAATACATAATTTTAAAACAATGTCTTTAAATGTCAGTTTGAACTCCGAAATTCGAGTGACCTCGGCATAAATGATTTTGTTCACACCTTTGTTAATGACTGTCAGTAGGAGTCATACTGGGGGCTTGAGTAGACCGTATAAATGTGTGTTCTACCACATAAGCATTTCTTCTCCCTGTCTACTGTTCAGTTTAAATACACACCCCCAACGGCTAGTCAATTAATCTGTTGGCCTTTCGCTAATTAGTTTGTGGGATTAGTCAGCAGGTAGTCAGTTGAGGTGATATAATCTCGTTAATCCCTTCCGCCCTTCGATATACATAATCTTTGAAGCAGTTATTTGACAATTTAAATCTAAAAAAACATTCTAATATACTTAAATTTTTGGTGAAACTTTTTGCATTATCAGGTTATGAAAAGAAGATTTCAGAAAGGCACAAAAAAAAAGGCAAAATTTTACCCCTGACTAGCGGTGGAGTCGTAAATGCTGTCAACTGAAACACTGCCCAATGCATAGTTACACATTACTAGATTATTTCTCTTTTTTAAGGCACTGGTTCTTAACATAAGTATATATGTTTAAATAAATGAATACTCCCAAGTTATTAGCTTCTTGGTCCCTGCATGCTGTTTGTCGCGCGTTCGATCTCTGTCTTCAAGTTTTGCAGAGGAATTCTAGTTACACGGGGCTGTTTAATGACATAAGCTATACTCTAATTCGATGGCACATGGCAGGTCACTTTTGTATAACATTTTCATTTTAGTGTTAACTCGCCACCACTGAATGAACAGTCACAGTGTGTCATGTTTGTTTACAATCTCTACTATTTGGCAACGCGTATTAATACAAAATAAGTCAGTGTCATGTAGCAAAATTTGCGTAGGTTTTACGGTTCAAAATTAAACCCTACAACCAATCAGATTGCAGATACAAACTAAATTGAATTAGTACTTACTTTACTCGTCTTTGAACGGCAACAAACAAGTTATATACATTTTCAGAAAATTCATGTGCAGCTTTAGGCCTGTGGTCTTCTCTAAGGCAGCTGTAGAGAAATAAATCGGCAGAATCAATACACAACAACAGAACGGATTTGACTGTTTGGTAGTTTCGAGCAGTATTGCTTGGAGAGCGAAAACTAGGTCATTATTCGAAACTGTCTGCATTCCAGTAGCGAGATTGTGTAAAGCGCCCTGCTTATATCACACTGCGATTCGAAAGAAAAACGACAAATGAGCGCTTATGTAAAAATATACCTCACATGTCGCAACTCACTGTAAATAGTTGGTCGCAGTCGTGCAAGCGCTTATGTCATGAGATCACTTGGATATACTTACGATCAGTTACAACTGCTTGAAGAAAGAACATGCGCGCCTGTCTGAAAAAGAACGGCAACTTGTTGCCGCTAAACACATCAGAGACGCAGACGCGCTAATGTCACGTTCTAAGCTACGACTGAAATTCTCGGCCTTGAAAGACGTCGCAAAATGCTCGCATAACTAAAAGAAAAGTTCACATAAGCTTATTTGATTTCGGTGTAACCAGACGTCCATTAACTCAAAGTGTGAAACAGCGTATTCAGCAGTGTAGACGGCATTGTTTTTAAAACGTTTACATTCAACTTCATGTAGCGCCCCATATGGCAAACTGGCGAACGGTCAGGGGAAATAATTCAGCATTGAACTGAACTATCGCTTCAAGCCAGTCAATTGCTCTCGGAATCATGGGGCATAACCACTGACCTATATACACCACTGACCTATATATAGGTCAAAACAAACAAGTTGGCGACTATTATGGTTTTATTCAATGACATAAAATCAGCTAATACTTACCAATTTCCACAAATAAAAAACCGGTAATTTATTTGTCGATAAATTGATAGGTTTTGGGTTCGATTTAATTTTTTTAATTATTTTTTGAAAATTGACCTATCAGAAAAGGAATTATACGATAACCGGGCCATATCCTGTTTGAAAAAAATAACGTTCCGTGTTACCAGACTCTCCAGCCGTGATCGAAGTTATCGCGAAGAGAGCCTGATTCACGCGAGACTGATGAAAAAGGCCGATGGAAACAATGCCGTCTATACAAATGAATAGGCTGTTTCACACTTCTAGTAAATGGAATTTTGTATTACGTTATGTTCTGAACCCAAGAAAGACGGAAAACTGTTACTGGACACATCGCCTACTTTGTTTGTGGAAACTTTTAAATGTGTACACATTACCTACTTTGTTTGTGGGTTGATATGCTGTTAAATGTGGACACATCGGCTACTTTGTTTGTGGGTTGATATGCTATTAGATGTGGACACATCGTCTACTTTGTTTGTGACTTGATATGCTGTTTACTCTGGACACATCGCCTACTTTGTGTGTGAGTTAATATGCTGTTAAATATGGACACATCGCCTACTTTGTTTTGTGGGTTGATATGTTGTTGAATATGGCCACATCGCTTACTTTGTTTTGTGGGCTGATATGCTGTTAAATGTGGACACATCGCCTGCTTTGTTTTGTGGGTTGATATGTTGTTAAATGTAGACAAATCGCCTACTTTGTTTGTGAGTTGATATGCTGTTGAACGTAGACACATCGCCTACTTTGTTTTGTGGGTTGATATGCTGTTGAATGTGGACACATCGCCTACTTTGTTTGTGGGTTGATATGTTGTTAAATGTGGACACTTCTCCTACATTGTTTGTGGGTTGATATGCTGTTGAATGTAGACACATCACCTACTTTGTTTTGTGGGTTGATATGCTGTTAAATGTGGACACTGCGCCTACATTGTTTGTGGGTTGATATGCTATTAGATGTGGACACATCGTCTACTTTGTTTGTGGAAACGTTTAAATGTGTACACATTACCTACTTTGTTTGTGGGTTGATGTGTTGTTAAATATGGACACATCGCATACTTTGATTTTGGGTTGATTTGTTGTTAAATTTGGATACATCGCCTACTTTGTTTGTGGGGTGATATGTTCTTAAATGTGGACACGTCGCATACATTGTTTGTGGGTTGATATGTTCTTAAATGAGGACACATCGCCTACTTTGTTTGTGGGTTGATATGCTGTTAAATGTGGACACATCGCCTACTTTGTTTTGTGGGTTGATGTGTTGTTCGTAATTCGAGAAATTTCGCACCACAATACAATATGTATGCAACAAATTACGCACGTAAATGTTGTAGAAATATATTTCCACATGGAACATCGTATAGTTCTTTTCACTCGACTGCATTGTCGCCTTTTATTGTATACTAGTATTTTGAAATTGTTTTGTATTAAAGTTACAAGAGAACGCGGAAAAAATTTCCGCATAGTGTATCCTGGTTATATTATTTACCAGTGTTAAGTGGATATTATCTTATCGCTTTTCCAGAAGGTCTTTTCAAATGCTGTATAGTAATTGTTTTTATCTCTGGTCTTAAGGGCGAAGATACTTGTATATCAGGTTCAACATACAATATATATATATTAAACAATGGAAGAGTATGTTATGCGAACATGGTTTAAATTTAAGTTACACAGATAATGTAATTGGTATTTGTTCATCATTATTGTAACCTGTTGTAAAATGTATTTAAGAAGTTGGCGTTTGTCAGCAAGGTTTTGTGTTCACAACAAATCATATGCGTGTTTACGATCCACCCGCCAATGACGGCCATGAAAGATGTAGGAATTCGGTGAGTTGTAATCTTTTTCATGGTATTTACAAGAGGAATTAGTCACTTACCAAGTGTGAGGTGGATTTGTCAATTTGTTTTCATGTTATCGCGTTCACATCACCTTCTCTAGCTAAGAGTTTTATTCCAAGCCACTCTGCATTACAACCCTTGGTCGATTAATCACATATAAATATAATGACAGCTACGTAGACTGGCGGATAAAATGACCAAGTTTAGGGTTAAAGCGCTGATAACATATGTTAAATGTTATACTCTAGATTTGGCAATTTGTTTAACTTTATAATAAAAGCAATAATGCTGTATATTTACAGAGTCTGTATGGGTGGGAACATGTACATGGCTCTCATTGATCTTTGTTGAATACCCCGAAAATATCCCTTTTTCGACAACACTGCTCCCGTTTCATTTTTGAATATCGCTGTCATTTTTACTAGCAGAGTCCTCTAGTACACTTGGCTAGCGAAGATGGCTCACATCATTCTTGAGACTGACGGACGAGAAGTCGAATGGACAGAAGGACAGACGCGCATTAGCATTTCCATATCGTCTTCTCACTCACTGGGGAGAATAAGAGAAAAGATGTACGATATAAAAAAAACGTATTGAACATAATGGCATACCTGCAAAGGAAGACGAATATTTTAGCTTTTCAATTGATACCGTGCGGAATCAGTACACTTTGACCCTCTTCATTGTAAGTTTAAATTACAGAATCAACCAAATCCATCGTAACAGCCGACTGATAAATTAAAGTGAGATCTAACACTCGACGTATAGAAACTTGTCGTAAAAACATCTGCCTTAGATTTACTGAACAGCGGAGCTATGTCAGTTACTGACTCGTTAATTCAATGTTGGAGAGTCTATAACACTGTCGGGCTTGTCCTTATTAATTCCGTGGCCTATATATATCCGTGTATAGAAAGTAAAGAGTGGTGACCTCGACTGCATAGAGAACATCTGTTCTTTTCTGTATTGTTTAATGTCTTGCTGGTCCCTTTGGTAGATTTTCAGCACCCGTTGTATTTAGTCTATTATGCTCAAGAGTTTAAATCTGAACCTTATATATGTATATATTTGTAGAAAGATCGAACACTCCGGATTACATATTTGTGAATATGGTGAAAATCCAGTTATTATTGCTAAAAATGTTGCAAACTGAGTAAATGTTAATAGAAAAAATAGACTGCATTTTTCAGGGTTAATTTTTCGAAGCACAATAATGGTAAGACTCAATAGATAAGTTGACCAAGTCAATTAGTCCTGATGGTGCCTCATCTTTTTTTTTTTTATTTTGATTAGATCGATCACAGTGGATTGTTTTGTTTATTCCACCTTGGAAAGACTTATAAAAATGTAAAATACAACTTTAAAAAAAAAAAATTCACAATTAAGGACGAACTTAAAAAAAAAATAGGCTCCGTTTACGAGATCATATTCAGCTCTTTACAATGGTACAAATTTGAAGTTTCTAACAAGAATAGTATTCTAGTAATATGCCATGGAAAATGTAGGGTCTGCTGCCAGAAATAGGCATATTGTATATGATCAAGGGAAAACTAAATTATAGGCTAAAATTTTAACTGTTTTTATTAGAATTTCGAATTATTTTTTTCACCATTATACAGTTTGAATACCTAACTTTGTATCAAAGTGATAAAAAATGTTGGTTCATTTTGAGGTAAAGGGGTCCAGCAAGACCATAAGTTTTTGACCACGATCTTGTTTATGTTCAGCCGAAAGTGGATTGGCTTCGTTTCTATGCTTATTAGGACATTCTATGTTGTTTTCCCACAAATGTGTACTGGATGGCGAATAGTCACACAGTTAACGCCTGATGATTACACGTACAGAAGATAACAAAATAATAAAGTCGCAGGGATTTAACCCGAATGTTTTTAGAAAGACAACAATTGGGTGACAGTACTACGCTTCTGCACTGTAGAAAATACCTGTTCCGCTAATTAAAGGTGTAAAATTTTCCCGCGGTAAACAAGTAGAGATAAAACAGGTGACCAATGGGAGGCGCTTGTATTTCAGTTTCCATTGCAGCAAAACATAGGCGTGTAAGAGTTTGTTTCAATGGTAATACATATTCATCATTGGTGCTGATGCGAGTTTATTAATTAATACACTCAGTCAAAAAAGAAACTTCACATTCATAACTTTCTAAATATTTTCTTGAAACTTAAAATGCGTTGTCAAAGACATCATGCCACACAGCAACTCCGTCGTGCACAAGTATGCAGTTCGTTCGGGCATACATCAAGGATAAAGCATGTTTCCTTGTGTTCCTAGTCACGTGACCTTATGCAACTGAGCCCACGTTAGCACAGTAGAGTGACATCTCCGGAAAGTTCTTACAGTAAATTATCCGTAGATTTGCAATGCCACGGCTGTCAAACATTCAACATGAAGTGCCATTTGCATACTGAATACAGGAACGTCATACACTGACGTTGCCAGGGTTATGGCATGTAGTCGACTGACTATCATCCATGATCTTAGGACATGTCTCCGACAAACTGGCACCCCAGCAGACCGACATCATTCGGGTAGACCACGCGTGACGACACATGCAGAAGACCGACAAATCGTCCTACGTCATTTGCTTATCGATTTCTCACTGCAATGTCCACTAGGAATGAATTGTTTAGAGGTCGTGTGACTGTCCAAACCATACGTAATCGCCTGCGCACTGCTCGTCTCAATGCACGCCGGCACGTATCATGGACTAATCTTAACCCACTTACGCCGAAGTCAACAGCTTCTCTGGGCACAGCGACATCTGAGATGGACTCCGCGTGATTGGAATAGGGTCTTTTTTAGTGACGAATCCAGATTCACTTTGCAGTTCGCTGATGGGAGAGTTAGAGTTGGGAGGCGACGCGGTGAACGGAACACCCAGTTTTGTGCGCAGGAATTGGACCTTTTGGGGAGCGGTACTGTTATGGTTTGGGATGCCTTTAATGGTCCTGCCCATTCCCGACTGATAGTCGTTCAAGGAAACATAACAGCTGCATGCAGGATACAGAGACCAAGTGCTCATTCCAGAGCTTTTGCCATTCATGGCAGCTCATGGCCCAGGTCTGACTTTCAAGCACGATAATGCCAGACCTCATACGGCCAATTTTCGAGGAATTTTCTTAGTAATGTTGGCACCAATGTCA
>JAVFBW010112105.1:5971-16152 GCA_034783835.1 Mopalia ciliata | reverse complement strand
TGAGAGCAGCAGGTAGCTCACTTCGACCACCCAAATCTCTGTCAAATTTGTGTCGGTACAAATGGACCTGCTAAGTAATAGCCCTAAGATTTTTTTTTTTTTTTTTTCGCAGTGGAGGCATGCAAATTGGGTTTCTTTTTAAAGAAGCTACCAAAACCCCACTTTCACACAAAATGAAGAAAGAAACGAAAATAGAAACCAAAGTATGTCGAGTTCGACTGAACATGGAGAAATCGTTAGGTGCATTGCTTGTCTTTTAACTCTTCCGTTAACAGCAGTCATGAACTAAATATAAGCGACAAACAATCGAATGCAACAAAACCTTCAATAGAAGACATCTTATACAGTACAACTCTTGATTAATTTACAGCCGTACCATAATGAAGAAGCAGACGAGTTGTTGAGTTGTTGGTTACCATGTCTGTCTACTAAGGGCCCGCAGTCATGGCTTAGTGGATAGCGAGTGCACTTACTATGTTACTTCGATGTGCCGTAAACGGGATTGAGTCCGCCTGTCAACCCTCAAGTATATGAGTGCCACACGATGTGGCTTCGGCAGTCGTGGGGTGGTTTTTACTCCCAGTTAGTTAGCTCCCAGTTTTCAACATTAATTAGGCAGGGAACAGTGTGAAAGGGACAATACATCGTGATATAAGTGATAAACCCTTGAGTTCAAGTTAAACCTGAATCAAACAAACATTCAAAGTGCTTACTAAGACTACACTTGGGTTCGAAGACGTCTGTCGCTTTCCAGTATATGGATGAGTTACATGGTGTAGCTCCAACAATGGCGGGGATGGTTTTTACGATGTTTATTCATTATTTTCACCATATTTAAGCAAGGAACAATGAAGAGTGAAATTGTTTTGTCGTTTAAGTGAAATACTCTTGAGAACAAGTTAAACCCAGTCAAACAAACAAATCATAAAGAACTAGTTAGGTGGTTTACATAGACTTTAAACGAGTATACCCGGTAGAAAAGTCATATTACCACACCAATTTAAGCAGACGCTAATCGATGTTTGGAATGATTTACTTAACAACTATGTCGGATTGATACAAAAAGGGTATAGAGTTCTGTTTCACGCTGTGAACAGAGTAATATACTACAGTTTACCTTGGTGTTGTTGAATTTCAATTCCCCCTATTCTGTCACCGTTGTGAAATTTTACTACACCCTGTAGATGGAAAGAGATAATGCAAACAGGTGCAGATATTAGCAGCTCCAACTAATCTATATATTAAAATCTAGTGCCAGGAGTGATAAGAACTTTTTTTTATAAAAAAAGTACTTAATGATGTACTTTTGTCAGCTACCAAATTGTATGAATGCAAGTAATGATGCAATTTCAAATCATCTCTTCTTGAACGCCGGTGGTAAAAAAAAAAACAAAATGCCAAGCAAACATGGTTTATTTCGTTATTGCGCATTAAATGCTGTTTTCGTCGGTATACGTTATACAAAAGCACCACCTTGCCACCTAATATTTTCTTTGCATGAAGGTTTTTTATATATACATTTTTAAGAAATCATGTTTGTATTTGACCTAACTGACGTTTCTCTGATATGCGATCAACCGTCACTATAGCCGATAAGCTAGGTAGTATTTATCTTCACAGAGTTACATTCACTGAAGTCTAGATCGAGCTGCGCCCAATAATTAACGGATGTTGAATATGGAATACATACTCACTGTGACCCCTTGGAAGTCTGTGTCATCCAGGGCCTCAACCAACTCTGTTCTCCGGAAAACCATTTCCCATTCATCTTCCGTGGAATTAACTTCTTGTAACAGCTTGTCCAAAGCTTTAGCTATTACCCAGATTCCGTCGAAGGCATAGCCATGGAATTTACTGTACTCATTATCTCGTCGTTCATTATAACGATTCAGATATTCCAACGATGTCTATAAAAGAGAGCAAATTATTACATATTTTATCATCAGGCGCAGTATTCAAGAGATCGAATATTGAACCTTTTTTTCTATGTTGATACACATTTATAGTTACTTCGGTACGATAGCAGGAAGCCTTTTATACAATGATTAACTAGGAAAGTCATATACACTAAGATAGGATGTGAAAAAACAATTCAACGACCACGCAAGGCCAGGAAATAATATCTTCCAGTCTTGTTCAAAATAATTCCATTCTTTATCATGATAAGTTTCGTAATGGCATGTGGGAAACTGAAATGTTAAACTTTTGTCCCCTGAATCCTGGAAGATATACAGTATTTTAGCAAATACATACGCACGTTTAACATGTGTTCAATGTTGGATATGTTATTTATTTACTTTGACAGTTTATACAAATCCCTGTCGTTGTCGGTTAATAAGTACCGGTTGCCTGATTTTTGTTGTTGATTTTTTTTTTTTTTTTTTTGTATGGTTGCTAGAATGGCATTGAGTACGTATCATTGAAGGATGTAAACCGTTGGCATACATCATTTGATTGAATGGACATAACAATAAGACAAATAAGTAAGTAAGTTAAAAACAGAGAGAAAGTTAAGTGAATAATTGTATTATATGTCCATGGCTAGCTGAGAATTGAAACCATAAAAGTCAGCTGCATGTTTAGCAGTGTGACATCGTTAGACTGTATAAACATGTTCTATGCTTTCTAATGAGATAAACGGGTATTAAATGAGTTACTGAGTACATCCGGTTTAGGCACGGTTCAATCTCGATCCGCATAACCCTGTAGGGCTTTTTAGAAATAGCCACGGAAAAACTAGCTCTCAGCTCCTCGTCAGTAGTATTAAGGTCCCCCTAAAAACCCTGCGCTATACTCGGAAGTAGTTTGTAGGATTGTCCGGAAATGTCTAAAGTGGATTGTTACTTCTTACCAGCTCGGATTCCGTGGTTGATTTGTCGGAGCTTAGAGGTAGAATATCGGTTGCTATATAACCATGCATGGCTCTCTCTAATTCAGATAGGCTACATGAAATGGACTTGTCTTCTTTTCTCCACCAATCATCTGGATAGCCCCCTAATATTATCCACTGATACTTGTTTCCAAACATATTCCTCTTGTAAGCCTGTACAATTAGTGAAGTAAAGAAGGTCATTTAATTGGGGATTTGCACAAGTGTGGTCTTTCGGAAATTACAATGTACTGGTCCTGGGGTGGCTTTGTATTATCCTTCAGCACTTATGTACAAGTTAGCAAGCATATAATACAATGGAGTATAAGTTCGATGCATTTTCCATTTCCAAAATCGCAAATAAGGTTGATCCAACGTTCGAAGATTTTATAAGTTAGCATGCCAATAATACAAAGGAGTATAAGTTCCAAGCGTTTTCCATTTCCAAAATCGCAAATAAGTTTGATAGCAAGTTTGAAGTATTTTGATACTTTTTATGAAAAATGAAAAGCACCATTGTCAGAGTGCAATTGTGACAAATTATTATACGTACCTCACAGAAAACTCGTCCCGCCATGTCAGGAGCGAAATTACCCAAAACTATTCTGACGTCTCGGTCCTGCGAGATTAAATTTATATCTACATTTGACCCATGTGTATTTAGTAAACTAAACTTACAACACTAATAAAAAATACTCATTTGTGCATGGTGATTCAAAATTGCGGTTCATTTTAATAAAATTGTCAGGAACATCGTCTTGACAATTGTTTTAAAATAATCCGAAATATTGAATCGCCATGTGTCCATGTATCTTTTATTGAATTTGTAAGTTTACTCTACATTGTAAGTTTACTCTACATTGTAAAATATATCAGTGGGAATTATGCTATGAATATTTGATACTTAGCTTTATGTTGAATGTATTTTTATTACCTGTGTGTTGAAATATAATAGCTCTATATGGTGGAGACATACGGGATTTATCACAAGACAGATGATTTTGAAGCTATGTGATCGTCCCCTTCATGCTGGGTTTAATTTTTGTAAATGTATGGCCTGTAATGTTAACTTTACTTTTCTTTGAGAATTGGGGGCGCTTTCATCACCCACTATTTAACTAAGCCTTGTACAAATAGTGCCTGTATTTCATATCCATACAAACGTAGCATTTCTACAACAAATATCGGCCATATTTGGCTGAACAGCCAAAGCAAAATCTTTTTATACAGTGCTACGTTTCGTATTCTCATATGAGGTTCAAGATGTAAGTAGATTTCTATATTTCTTACCAGAAGGTTTTGAACCGCCGACGCCGGATCGTCCGCAAAACTTTCAGTGCTTTTAACATCGATGCTGGAGTTTTCTAAGAGGCTGACCAACCGATTATGGGCCTAAAGAAAAGAATCTTGTAACAATATTTTTTAAAAAGTTCGGATCATGGGTTAATATATATTAATTTATTTGTAAAAGTTTATTTTTTAAGTACATTTTGATTGAACCAGACAAAATATTAAGTTACATTGATATTAAATTAACTTATTTAGAAAAATTACATAGCCATATCTTGAAGATCCCTTTGATGCATCTTGGAAGATTGTACCAATCCTTCTCCATTTAAAGTGACGCAATAGTGCTAGACGGGCAGGATTGAAATCGGTATCACTCGGCACAACTCGGAATAAACGCGGATACTTGCTTCGGTCAGACAAAATGGGGTTCGTATCTGCATATGATAGCTGAAAGCAAAACATTCCCGGCATTAGAATCACTCCAGTTGACATTTTGATTTGGCTTAATGTTATCAGTATTAAATCATTTAAGAATTCAAATCATTGCGGAAATTTGTATAACGTTGAATTTGTTGACCGCGGATTAACGTCATTACAACATTTAACTGATATTATATAACTGGGTTATTTAAGGCTTTCACAAACCTGCTATTATGTGAGGGCCGTTGTACGAGTCGAAGCAATCAAATTCATTGTCTGCTTCACAAAACAATTAAATACAAGAATGTATGGTACAATTTATCAATGACCCCATCTCCTTTAGAAATATTGCATCTCGACTACAAGGTTTATTGGTCCCCTATTCGAATCGCTAAGAGTTTTTTTTTTTCTAAAAACATCAGCTAAAAGGTTATATCAGTGATTACTGAACACAGGGGGCTGAGGACCAATCAAATCAGAGTAGACTCCAGGGTTATCTACATCTTAGACCTGTCCGTCTCAAATCTATAGAAGGTATGGTCTTGTTAACAGTTCCCCTCTGCGCTAGTTGACATTGGCATTATTCGTAGAAATGGAGGTACTATTAAATAGTCCTCAAAGTCGTCTCAAGTAGCCAGCCGGTTGCCGTCAGTCGACAGACCACTAACTAATGCCCTACTATCCAAAGGTTTCCATCAATGCTTTCACACTGTCAACTAGAACAAGAAGCGAGCCTGTATTAGCTAGGAGCTTTAGTTGCTGCACCATAGTAACACAGAGTAGACGGGTTAATCCAAGAGGGGACAAAGAAAGGCCGGAATCGAATTTGATTGGAATCTAGTCCCGGAAATACTAAAGCCCTCATCTCGAAACTGACATCAACTGAGCCATTTTCAACATGGCCCTAAGGGCGAGGACACCCGCCCTATTAAATGTCACACAATGTATTGTTGATTTGATATGACTTGTTGATAACTAAGACCCGACAATATCACATAATTAAGTGTGTTATGGTCCGGAAAATTGGCTGGTACAAAGGCCTTATGTAAAGGTCAGCAGACAAACCGTATAAGAGTTCCTGCGCGATGTTTTGTTAGACGGGTCGACCTCTGTCTGTATTGACCGGACAGGAAATAATCATCTTTTGCCCAAATGTTATTACCAATCTAAATAAAGTGTCTGACGAGAATCGATTTGGCAACTGGTCAAACTGATACGTCAAAGGTCATTAAAAAACAGGAAAAATTATTCTTATAAATCCTTTTTTAATCAAAGGCATCAGTAGGTAGGTAGATCTGCGCTCATGTCAGTCTGGTATTTAGTTGTTTCCTTTTTTCTTTGTTTATGAGAATATATGGTCCGAAAAAAACTCAATTGGTAAGAAGAAGACTAGATATCAACCAAGGAGGTACAGCATATGGTGAAACAGTTCCGTCACTTCAAATTGCGCAATGGTCAATTCCACCAGACGCGTAACAGTTTGATAATACACCCTTGAGTGAACATAGTTTTCACGCAACAGCTTTATTCAGGCAAGCACACATTTGGTTCTACGGGATGTTTATTCACTTCAGGGGTTGAGCGATCAAAACCCCCGTCGTATATGTTTGATTAAGTGTTGAAAGTGTTCAGTGTTGAACTCTTAACTTTTTTGTCCGAAGACAGAAGTGCGTCATGCAATAATAATTTTTATGCTAATAAGGCCGGTTAAGGGGTGTTTCTATTAGCTCCAGTGGGTAAACGGTGTATACTCGAACAGTTAATAACAATCCTAGCATTCAAAGGAAACGCAAGAACGCAGCTTTTAATAAATTAAATATCTCTAGAATGAATACACCGTCACCAGAGAGACATTAATTGTAACTAGAACACAGTTCAATCTTTGTTACTGTATACGATTAGTATCTTGCCAAAAGGCGGAAACTATTCAAACTGTAATGTTACAATGGTGAATTTTAAAATTTTAGCACAGTTCAGCGTGTTAATTTAATACGTCAATTGACCGTTTTTAAATAGCCGATTGCGCTCAAACCGTGTCAAATGAGAAATCATTTGAGTACGAAACAGTATGCATATTTTGGGAAATCATTCTAATGTAGAAATATGTGTAAACCCACAAAAAACCCTGCAGAATAAAATGGTCATTTTAAATGCAAAACTTATCGTAACTTTTATGTGTTTAAAGTGAAATAAAACTAGGATGTGCCACGCATTTCACATCAGTTTGAATGGTGTGGACAGGAATTTTTGCCTTTAAACTTCACATACATCTTATACACAACGCCCTTGACAAAATCTATCAACAGAATTTTGAAATGAATGGTATATAGTCTCTTCATGGCAACACTTTGAAATTACGAGATGTGAATAAGACGGTGAAATTGAAGTGGGAATAGCAGCTACACCACTCTCGCAAATGATTGATATTTTGTAACTGTATAGAGGCCATAATTAGTACTACAATTTTTTGTAGTTGGGAATGTGGTTTGCTGGACATTCGGCGTCTACCGAATTATAGAAGAGAAGCCTTTCTTCCACATATTGATACTCTAGACGTTCCCTAATAGAAATGATTTTTTTTTTATATTTCGCTAGAAACTGCTGCTAAATTAGGGACATAACCTGAAGTAAGACGTAAAACTGAAATTAAAAAACAAATCCTTATTATACTAGGGATATTAACACACGATTCGGTAGCCATATCAAAGTTGCATCACCTATTTGTCGCTTCCCGTGTATCGGGGAGCACTCGCATATTTGTTTAAAGGATCAGTAGCAGTCCTATGTGACGTCCCTTTGAGATTATTTAAATTTGAACTGCATAAGATTGATTAGTGTTTTGCTTGTATGACGGCGGTATCGAATTATTCTGTTCTTGACCAGAGGGCAAGACTTGATAAGACCACAGCTCACAACTGCGGGAAATAATATATATAAATATATATTGCTGTTGGTTAATTGCGATGATGACTCGAATGAAAAAAAAAACTGGTCCTAGAATCTTGGGAAAAAAGCACTAGGATATAATTCCGATTCAAACTCTGACTAAAAACTTTAATGAAATATGTAACGTGCGAATTGGCGTTCGTGAACAGCGTTTTGGTGATAAAGCGATTCGGAAATAAGTATAAAATCGGCAGTGTTGTATCGCAAACGAGACACTGGGGAAAGTACATGCTGCAAACAGATGGTCGTTTATTAATACAATTGGCACATAAAATGTTATTTGATGTCAAAGGAGATGGTAAATGTTGAAAGGTACAATCCACCGGTCACGACTGTTTATTGATTTGCTGGAATATATCGGAAAAAGCTATTGATGGACTAGTAATGTTTAAATATAAAAATGATTAAACACAAACCAGGGTATATGCTTTTGAGAGTAAATAACATATATTCAGACAGCTGGTCACTACATTGTGCCCCCGCATTTATTTGTGAGTGATAGCGTTTATAGTTTGGCACCGTTCTCACGATCAAATAGCTACAAATGTATGGAGACATTGAAATATGTAGTCTTCGCATGTCGGGTGTTTGTCTGCGTTACATGAAATACATTTCGATGGATATTCTATCATTCAGTACCACAAGTGTCGACTGTGCGAGAGTCTGAAACTGTTCATCCTCTATTTGAATAATATATGTTTTGTTTGACTGGGATTTAACGCCGTACTTAAGGTTATTTCACTCACATGGCGAAGTGCCATCCCTATGGGTAAAGGAAACCACCACTGGCAACAAACAAGAACTTGTCGAGGTTGGCGTCTTTCACCAATTGGCCTGTCACGCATTCATGTAAATGATATGAGCGTTAGTTCGGCGTTGAAAACCAAACCAAACAAACGGTGTTACAAACTTCACATCTGTACTATATGGTTGTATCATTCAACTGCGCCATTTGAATATATTCCCTAACAAAAAAACTGTTGTTTTTTTTAACAAATTAGACATTCCATTTTCCCTTTTCATACGTATGTGTCAATTGTCCAAAAAGAAATAAAGTTTTTCCAGCCAAAAGTTTCCAAATGTGTGTGTTTTAAGTTGAATGTGTTGTGGGCGGCTAGGAGTGAAAAAGTAGCGTCGAGTAAACAAACAACAGTGCCACCAGCTCAGGATAAGTGTTGAGTCAATTTAATACTTACTGGGATGGGACACACCTGGTTGTAGATTGGTTCTTCGTTGCATGTAATACGTTTATGCCTTAAACTGCGCTGTTGGAACTACTCTATTGGAAAAGTGCCCTGAAGCGTATTACATGTGGCTCACCACGTTTACCAGTTATGAGGATACGATTGATCTACAAAAAAGCATCTCTGTTGGTACGCACGTGAGAAGACGTATGCCCTAATATTTTATTACACTTTCGCTTCAATATTATATTATATACAGGAACCTCATAACAGCCTGTGTGAAATAAAGCTGCGCATATAAGACATGACACGGACTATAGTGATAGGTTATATAATATATAAGTTGCCCAAACCGCTATATTTATGGGCAGTGCTTTGAATATGATGAACTTAATGCTGGCGTTACCAATATCGATCTGAGCTACGGCGACTAGAAATCGATCATAATTTGTGGCGTAAAACAAAATAAAAGGTTGATCGATATAACGGAATTTGTTGGTATGTCACGAACGCCACGGCCTGTGTAGCAATAATTACTCTTTAAATAATATATTATTAAATATCAAACTGGCTTTATATTTATGGAAATAAAGTACAAACACAGCTTTCGAATGCCATAACAGTTATGAAAAAAACCCATCCCAGTTTAAACAATCCGATGAAGGTTCAGCGCTTTTTAAATTATGTATTATTGTAATATACTGTTTCCTCAAAGGATTTTCAATGGCGTAATTGTCCAAGCTTACTATTCTTTAAGGACATAATGTGTGTATATAATACCCGTTGATATTTTCATTGACGTGATCGATCAACTTTTTACAACAGTCAGTTTTTATACTTTGAAGGACCAGGAATTGTGTATAGATCGAGTGGCATTGCCGCTGAATGGTAAATAAGATGGATAAGGATTGATTCTTCCTAGTCGTCACCACAACTCGAAGTGTGTACACAAACGGAAAAGATCAGCAAAAAGCGAACAAGCAGCCACTCAAAGGAAGCGGACAGCTGTCAATTGCCGGTAATTCAGGCCAACTTTCTCATAATCCAATCATCAAGACCGATAGGGTTTTTTTTTTTGTTACAGAATGCTCATTCATATCGTGTGCATGTTATATTTAACCAAAATGTTCAGTTTACACCCAGCTGTAGTGTGTTTATACATACATGTTTACTGTTTACCGAACGTGTAGCAACACGACATGGTCTCTCTTATAGAGAGAGCCTTTTTCCTTTACAGGAACCAAAACATTTATGTTGATTGTGTCAACAAAAACACGGGGTTGATTGTGATTTTGTGGTTTTGTGATTTAACAGCATCAATCTGCGGTGCTCGAATTATCACTGAAGCCACAGATTTGCCACTGGAGAACTTTTGTGTAAAAAAGCACACCTGTGTTGTATAACTATGATTATGGCAATTTGGACCTTGAGACAATAGAGGGGGGGGGGGGGGGGACTTTTTTTAGTTAGCA
>JAVFBW010112094.1:0-16152 GCA_034783835.1 Mopalia ciliata | reverse complement strand
CCCCCCCCCCCCCCCCCCCCCCCCCCCCCCCCCCCCCCCCCCCCCCCCCCCCCCCCCCCAACATGAAGCCGATCTGTTTGTGATGTCTTTGTATTACTTCTTGGAGCCTGTGGCAATCACTTAGTGTTTAGCGTGTGCGCTTTCTTATCCTACTTCGATGTACCATTAATCTGATCGAGTCGCATGATGTGACTCTCGCAATCACCTGCGTGGTCTTTACATGGTTTCCTCTTGGTTTACGACGGTAATTAGACAGGGAACAGTGTGAAGTGGACAATCCCTTGTCATATAAGTGAAATACCCGTAATACGACGTTGGACCCCAATCAAACAAACAAACAATGCATTTGTCCTGTGTTCTCATTGTTTGTTGTCAGTGGCGTTCAGGGTGGTTTCCTTCATTTATTTGGCTGGCATGCCGTCATTTAAGTACACACAGAAATTTAAATTAATGCTAAACAGAAACACAAAAATACACATAACGGAGAGAAAATATTCCTAAAAAATCATTTTCTTACACATAACTGTCTTCTACGGTGGGCAGGTCTGCTTTGTTTGAGTGATTAAGGTGTCATTTCTGACTTTTTGTTGACAGGTTGCCCGGTTACCAGAGATTCGGCGATTAAGTCGGGATTTGTTGCTGGATATTATAAGTGCTCTGGCTGACGAGATGAGTGAATCACGCCTGTGTCAAGATGTCTCTATTATTGGTTTATGTGACTTTAGTGCATTGTGATTCTGGCATTACTTACAGACATGTTCTGCGAATCCAGTGCTGATGCTCTGTGAATCTAATGCTCATGGTACTTAATTCTTTGGGAATACAGTGCTCATGGCACCCCCGATGTTCTGTTTATTTGGTGCTCATGTTACCTGGATGGTCTGTGAATCAAGTGCTTATGGTACCTTATACTCATTGAATACAGTGCTCATGCGCCCCAATGCTCTGTGAATCCAGTGCTCTGTGAATCCAGTGCTCATGATACCCCATGCTCTATGAATCCAGTGCTCATGATACATGATGACCTGTGAACCCAGTGCTCATGATACCTGATGCACTGTGAATTCAGTGTTTATGGTATCCCATGCTCTGTGAATCCAGTGCTCATGTGCCTTGATGTTCTGAGAATTCCGTGCTTATGGTACCCCATGCTCTGTGAACCCAGTGCGCATGATACCGATGCTCTGTGAACCTAGTGCGCATGATACCTGATGCTCTGTGAACCTAGTGCTAATGGTACGCCCAATGTTCTGTCAATACAGTGCTCATGTGTCCTGGTGCTCTGTGAATTCTGTGCTCCTGGAACGTGGCTGCTCTATGAATCCAGTGCTCATGGTACTTGGATGCTCTGTCAATCCAGTGCTCATGGTACCTGGTGCTCATTAAATACAGTGCTCATGTACCCAAATGCTCTGTGAATCCAGTGCTCATGGTACCTGGTGAATCTCCTGCTTTGTAAAAGCAGTGCTCTGTTGATCCTTTTCTCATGAGCTCTCCTGCTCTCTGAGTCGAGTGGCCAGCTGTCTATGTACCCCAATGCTATGGTCTAGGCAGTTCCCATTGGCCTGCAATCTCTGATGAGTCTCATGCTAACGATGGAATCCAGTCATCAGTGAATCTCAATGCTCAATGAATCCAATGTCCCCAGTAAGGAAGTGTTCTGTGAATCCCTGGGTTATTTACTGTAATTTCTTCATATAAATCCAATACTATTTTAGCAAGACAAGCTTATAGTCAGTGTTCTAGTCAAATCCTGAACTTTGTCAGATCACATAAATCTCTTTAAATCCTGTGAAAATGCGTTTTTTGCTCTGTGAAGATGCTAGTTTTTTTATGTTAGGAACATTTTTTTCCTTAGTTTTTTTATATGGTTTAAAATCTGATTTCAACAACATAATTAATAATGATAATTATGATCTCCCAATTAACCTAAGATTCTGTTTGCTTTCATGCTCTCCAAGCCAAAGGCCGCGGCTTAGTGGTAGGGAGTGCTTAGTTGTAGCGAGTGCGCTTCCTAAACTGAACCTGCTTTGATTTACCATTCACTGGATCGAGTCCGCCTGTCAACCATCAGGTATATGAGCGAGTCACATGTTGTGGCTTCGGCATCACAGAGGTGGTTTTTACGAGGTTTCCTCTCGGTTTTCCACCATAATAAGGCTGTGAAGGTTGAATCCTTCATCATATGAATGAAATACCCTTGAGTACGACTTTAAACACCAATCAAACAAATAAACAAACAAACTGAGCCAAGGGCAACATTTAGCCAATCTGTATGTGTTGTTGTTGTTGTGTTGCATTCTGTGATTGCCTGGTCCTGCCATTGGTTGTCGCCAGTGTTGGTTTCATTCACAAATTGTATTATTGCAAACAGAGAAACTTAAAACGTGTCAACTCGGGCGAGAAACTCAAATAAAACTTTATTTAAAAGTCAAGAAATAAAGTAAGAGTAAAGTTTTTGTGAAAATGCAAATTAAGACAAACACTGCAAACTGCTTGTGATATCTATAAATCGGGTCTCCTAAAATAAGTTTGCATAACCATGGGAATACCTTGTTCAATCTGTTCTCCCCAACAGCACGGGACCTTCTTTCACAAAATGTCATACAACAATAAAATATGTGTGATATTTTTTCCCATGACAAAATTTTATTGTACGATATATTTGGTTGTACAACATTTTGTGAAAGTGGCCCCAGGCCTGTATTATTGATCGGCCATAATGTTAGAGAATCACCAACCACCTGTAGCTTCCCTGGGTTATATAAGCTCTCATCGCTTTGGCTCAAAAAGAAAATCTGTGCTGCTTTATCAGTTCCAATTAATGCGTATTTAATGTTGGTATGCCTGAGGAGAACTAATAAAATATCTCTCACTAAACACATTTGTGGTTGTTTTTTTTTAAAGAAATTAAATTACAAAACTGAACCTGCTTCGATGTACCGTTCACTGGATCGAGTCCGCCTGTCGGCATCAGGTATATTTGAGCGAGTCCCATAAGTGAAATACCCTTGAATAAGACATTTAACAAAAATCAAACAAACAACCCAACCAACAACTTGTCTGGAAGAAGAAACAATCTTGGATTTCAATCGAGATGATCAAACCAGTCTGATGGAATCTTTAGATTGAAATTATTCACCAGCAATAGGCCTACTGTTGAACAAAAGTCCAATTTTCATGCTAACTGCATTTCTATTTAGGGGGAAAGACAACTGATTTACCACCTAAACTTACTATTTTTATTGCATATTTATAAAGACAACCATCTGTTTTGCTCTTTCACTAGAATTAGTATAGCCGTTAATTAGTTAATTTAAAAAGCGTAACTGACGTCATTGTTCGAAAACACGGTAGTTATATCATCTACTGGTGGCTGTCCCTTATTGCTTGCACGGGTGGATGCTTTCATGAAAAGCTGAAATTGAGGGCTCTGTCCCCAAGCGAAACAACAAGCTTTTGTACATACCAACTTGAAACTAAAAATGAGATTTTTTCAAAACACATGTCTGCTGAAAATATGCTTAATGTATGTGTTACTCAAAAAGGTATTTTGATATATATATATTACAGATTAACATTGCGCTTGGAGGACCAAGCTTGTGTATAAGCCATGTTGTTACAGATGCATTCGTAAGCAAACGGACTCACCGGTGACCAGCCGTGTTTTTGACAATGGCGTCAATCCTGCCTGTTAAATAAAATTATTTCAACTCAAGTGCAATACAGATGTTAGTCTTTGAAAAATAATAAGCTCAGGTTGAAAATAAGTCTTTCCCTGTCTCTGGCTAGTTTGATTGTGTTTTCTGTTGTACAGATGGAGCTTGTACAATACTCAGTCCAGATGAGTCTACGTCATGCTAAGCGATTACCGAGAGTTTTCGTGTATGTGAGTGGCAGTGATTAGCGAATCAAAACTTGGGAAGGCAGTAAATTGCCATTGTCTGCGATACATGCCACCAATGGGACTTGGTCGAATATTACGTGAAATTATCCGGGAGGCACTTATGCGTGAGAAATAGTTTTGTTTCGGACATTCTAGAGAATAATTTTTATTTACATTGTTTCCTTTTTTCAATAGTTGATCTATATATGCCCACTGTGGAAAAACTGGTCAGCTCAAAGCTATTTGTGCGTCAGTCCACTGTTCAGCTTCTGGTCATTTACCATTTCGTAACCAACAAGTACCGTACTATCTAGCTAAAGCGCAGACTGTATTTAAGTCATGGAGGCCAGAGCGCTTGCGGTTTTAATCAAAGGACATTTACTTCAAAACCGGATTTTTCTATGTGACAAGATGAATAATTTGTTGTCTTTTAGAAACTGAAGTTTAAAAGTATTAAAAGTACAGCTCACATTTTGTGGCTCCGGTTTTTACAAGGTTTCCTCATGGTTTTCCACTGTAATAAAACTGTGTACAGTGCGAAGTGGACAATCCGTCGTCATATAAGTGAAATACCCTCGAGTACGACGTTAAACACCAATCAATCAAACAAACCATAGGCAGCACTTGGACATTGGCTCCCCAAATAGCCCACTGGAGGGGAACATTCCAGACATTGTTTTTCCCAAGCAGTCCACCAAAGAGTGCACTTGAGATATTATTTCCCCTGGGAAACCCACTGTAGGGAGTACTTTCAGACATCACTGGTCCCAAGCAGTCCACCAAAGAGTGCACTTGAGACATTATTTCCCCTGGGAAACCCACCATAGGGAGTACTGCCAGACATTGTTTTTCTCTGAGACGGCACAAAAACTGAAACCAACAATCCTGTCATAACCGTATAAGTTTTATTCATTATACTGCTGTAACTCCATGGTAGGTACACAGGTGATGGAATGAATTAATATTTTCACATCTCACTTATCAAACAAACTTATTTGTAACAGGAAGAATGAATAACTGACCATATCTGCCTCTAAAACAAATCTCTTTTTTTTTTAGACGACATTTGTTTCACCAATTCACAGCTTAAATAATAAAGTTCTGTGTTGAACCATGAACCAAAAATAATCCCTTAACATATTAAGTGGATCGAAATATCATAAGAAATAACATTGCAAAATCTTTTAACAACAACTCGATTTATTTTGTTTAAATAAATTGATCATATCTCTGTGTTTATAAATACCTAAAAATATGAAGTATTCAACCCTGGCTCGTAGCTATGGAGCAGACACCATGACTTTTCTAAATTAACATTTAAACAAACTTTAAATAAATTAAATTCATTCGGGGCACTTTCAAAACATAAACTGTGCTTAGTTGGATTCCATTTTATCCATAACAAACACAAAGCCATTTAACTTTATAACAAGATAAATTTGTTGGAAACGTTTTGTTTTTTTTTCAAAAAAAAAGAAAAACTGTTTTTTGTTCTCCAACTGATAGAGGTTGAAATTTAACAAGGTTTAGTACACCAAGATAGATGAACACCCACAAGAAAAATACCTGGTCAGTTTTTTATATAATGTAGGTACAAGATGTTTTATAGGGCAGCTTGTATACGGTATCTATGTACATACCTAGCTCTATTACACTTCACATCGAGTGAGATCAGTTTGATTGGGGTTAAACACCACACTTCAGAGAGTATCCGTGTGGCAGAAAGCTTTGCCCGCTGCAAAAGTTGACATTTTTGAAGGAAGAAGTTCGGGGGTTTTTACAGTTTACCTTATTTGGTGAAATGTTGGCCCTTAGTTATCTAAACCTGTACAAATAAATACACACACTCATGATATCTTCGCTAGCCTAGAGTTTTATTCCGAGCTACTCTGCATTATAACCCTCGGCCAATTGAGAGCATGTTATCGTAATTACAGCTACGCCCCCTGGTGGATAGAGTGACCAAGTATCGCGTTAAAGCGCTGACAACCTATGCTGAATGTCAAAGTCAAGTTTGGACAATTTGTATACTTTGTAAAAGAACTATTAGCAGACATATTGGGTTCATACCCGATTATCTCATTCAGTTGGTTGAATATCCCAAACATGTTAAAAAAAATCAAAGTCTACTTTTTTCGAACAAAACTTCATTAACTTTCTTAATTGATAATTGCTGTCATTTTAACATCTGATTAACATCTCCTAGAAGTTCTCATGCAACGAAACAATCATTCACCAAGGGTTGGAATTCAAAGTAGCTCGGAATAAAACTCTTGTGTAGAGAAGATGACCTCATGGATACAGAGGACACTGTTCTATAAGATTATATGAGTATTAAAAAGACTTGCAAATAAATGCAAAATCAATCATACCCGTTGCTTAGCGACATTAACAATATTTGGAGCATCGGTTAAATTTGAGGTAAAATATTGAAACGTAGAATCCCAGAGAGTTGGCACAAAAACGTCTCTTAAAACAAAACAGATAGGGCGGACTTAATAAAACAATTTCTATGTAAGATTTTCTTACTTAAATTACAAGCGGTTAAGTAAATTTTTAAGACATGTCTTTGTGTATTGTTGTTTTAATGTTGGTAAAGCGTTAAAGTCCACAAGCATTAATACAATCTTATCTTTGTCGGACAAAGCATGTTTCCAACAGTTGAAATGTTGTTTTTGATATTTAATAAATTGATTTAAAATAGCCAGAAACTGGATGCAGGCGTATGGGGAAGAAGTCATTGTTCAATCCCCATACGACTACGTCACAGCTTCAGTTTAAGACACTAGCGCTCCTAGTGGTAAGATCTTAATAAGCGTGATATCTATTAATTGAAACATAATTTAACAAAATAGCCTCATTCTATACCACAACAGACCAAAAACTTAAGTGTTCCATTTAAACGGGAAAAAATGGCAGAATTAATTCAGGAAGAAACTTTTTTGTAAAAATCTTGTAGAATCTGAAGACCCAAGAACTAGAGTTTGATATTTGTTTGACATTTTGTTTTCACATGGTTGAGTGTATCTTGTCAATGGCGAGATAAAACCAATTTATTAACCACAAAAATGGCTGATCAACAGAATACAGAAGTTAAAATAACCCTGCCACTGAGCCCCACGTTAGGGTGCATTCTCTAGGAACAATTTGAACTAGTTTCTATACAGAGGTCTGTTATATGAACAATCTTAATCTATAAAGTTCATCCTAATTGTCATGGCGACCAGTACTAATGAGTATTGAGTCGTCATGGTAACAAGGATTAAGTTTGGCTAAGATGACTTCTGGAACAATACCCTTGACACTTATTCACAGCATTTTGATTGGTGAAAAAAAAACCGAACTACTTTTACAATTATAATGCTGCTAATACGATAATTCTCCTACAGACAAGGCTATTAATGGGATCTGAATAAATCTTAAATATCTGGCCAATTGGTAAAAAAAAAGTACTGTTCATTTTGTCTGCAAGTTATCTTTTGGTGCTGCTTTAAGTTACAAACCATTAAACTAGTTTAAGCTTCAATAATAAATTCATTTTAATCCTAGTAATCGACAGAAACACGGGTAAAGTGTGTGAAATAAATACTCTATTGTTTATAATGGACAATCCTTCCACATCTCTCACCCAAATCATCTTGCAACACAGTGCCCATCATAAATAAATATATATACAACTTCCATAACTATTCACATTAACAAAGTCCTATACATGTTAATTAATCTCTGAGTGAGTCCAGATAATACAGTACTGCTGACTTAGTTGATCAATAAATGTCAAAGGAAGTGTTCAAAAAGTACATGTGTTATCCTGCATTTATCAAGGAAGTGTTCAATACGTACATGTATTATCCTGCATGGAGTAAGGAAGTGTTCAATACGTACATTTATTATCCTACATGGATAAAGGAAGTGTTCAATACGTACATGTGTTATCCTGCATGGACAAAGGAAGTGTTCAATACATATATGTATTATCTTGCATGGATAAAAATAGTGTTCAATACGTACATGAATTATCCTGCATGGATACAGGAAGTGTTCAATACGTACATGTATTATCCTACATGGATAAAGGAAGTGTTTAATACGTACATGTATTATCCTGTATGGATAAACGAAGTGTTCAACACATACATGTATTATCCTGCATGGAGTAAGGAAGTGTCCAATACGTACATGTGTTATCCTGCATGTATAAAGGAAGTGTCCAATACGTACATGTATTGTCCTGCATGGATAAAGCAAGTGTTCAATACGTATATGTATTACCCTGCATGTATCAAGGAACTGTTCAATACATATATGTATTATCTTGCATGGATAAAGGAAGTGTTCAATATGTACATGTATTATCCTGTATGGATACAGGAAGTGTTCAATACATATATGTGTTATCCTGCATGGATAAAGCAAGTTTTCAATACGTACATGTATTATCCTGCATGTATCAAGGAACTGTTCAATACATATATGTGTTATCCTGCATGGATAAAGGAAATATTCAACACATACATGTATTAGCCTACATGGATAAATGAAGTGTTCAATACATATATGAATTATCCTGCTTGAACAAAGGAAGTGTTTCATTGTACATGTTTTAGCCTGCATGGATTAAGGACGTTTATCACTGTTAAATGCAAGTTCTCATCATATCACTGTATGACAAACAATGTAATTGATAGCTTCAGAAAAAGTCTGTATTGAATTCTCATTAAAATATGCAGTAAACATAACAGAGAATCACATAATAAATAAACAAAAACCAACCAGGGTGAGAGACACCTATAGACCTGGTCCATGCCAGCTGAACAAAAGATCTGCCCTGGAAACTGTTCACTACATTAGAGAGGGATCAGCGGTCAAATGTGTGTAGACACTGTGCACAGTGTGTTCACTGTGAAGACATTCTGCATACAATGCGTTCACTGTGAAGACATTGTGCATACAGTGTGTTCACTGTGAAGACATTGTGCACAGAGTGTGTTCACTGTGTAGACATTGTGCATACAATGCGTTAATTGTAAAGACACTGTGTTTAATGTGTTCACTGTGTAGATATTGTGCTTACAATGCGTTCACTGTGTAGACAATGTGCATACAATGCGTTCACTGTGTAGACACTGTGCATACAATGCATTCACTGTGTAGACATTGTGCATACAATGAGTTCACTGTGTACACACTGTGCATACAATGCGTTCACTGTGTACACACTGTGAACACAATGCGTTCACTGTGTAGACACTGTGCATACAATACATTCACTGTTTAGACACTGTGCATACAATGCGTTCACTGTTTAGACACTTTGCACACAGTGTGTTCACTGGGAAGACATTGTGCACACAGTGTTTTCACTGTGAAGACATTGTGCACACAGTGTGTTCATCATACAGACATGTGTGCACACAGTGTGTTCACCATTTAGACATTGAACACAGACATTGAACACAGACATGATTCACAAATCCTCTTCAGTGTGTTCATCTTGTAGATACAGTGTCCAAAAATCATTAAGTTAATCATTTGATGTACTACAAATGCAAAACAATGACAACCCTTTTCAAGGTTAATTTCTCTACAACAATAACGTTGTATCACTCAGTAAGTCAAAACACACAGATAGGTCAATTCTAGCCAATCGATCCGAGAAATATGTCTGATAATTGACACAATACCCTGTTTACCAACATACTTGGTAAAAATATTGAGATATTGTTTTCACATGGTTAAAATATTTTCCCAATTAATTTAACTGAAAATCTTTCCAAAATCAACACGATGGCTGACTCAATTGTATTAGAACCAGTTCCCCAAAAAATGGAATTTGACATAATTGCTTACTGATATTTCATTTCATAAAACTAATTTTAACCACTTCATGTCTCTTAAATCCAATAATAACAAGTATTGGGTGGCTCTCTCGACTGATTACCTGACATGACCTACTGTTCATTTAAGGACTTTCCCCAAAGGGCGAGGTCAATGGTGCCCTCGCCTGATGGGCAGGTGTGAATCAGGTGCATTCTACAGTACTCTCATTCAGTAATGTGAGACAACTTTGAAACTTCCTTTTATCATGTGCGTAATACAAAGAACACAATATTGATTAACAAATAATTTCCTTTGTTGGGTAGAGAAATGAGGTATATATAGCCGATTCCAATGTACACTATTTGAGCTAACAGGGGAGATAACCAAGATTTATTACACATATCCAGTATGAAACAGCAGCTGAATGTTGTTGGCCATAGCAACATAAGGGAGATAAATCTGGAACTCATAGAACTGAAAGCTCCACTATAGCAGGATGCGATTGATTGGTGTCCTACGTGGTGTTCACTGTTACTTCACTTGAATTACTGATGTATGTCAAGAATAATTGACACTAGTACAACCATAAACTGTTTTGATAAAGTTGGAAACTGTATCTTCCTTTAGTAATCATGACGTGAAAATCAAATTTAATTATATATTGTTAATCAATTACTCTGCCAGTGGTCGGACTAACAGATTTATCTCCCTTGTTTTAGCCAGTGGTCAGCCGCATTTAAGACGGACTTGAAATGTTCTGAGAATTAAGCTTGGGTTAGACACCATTTATTGGATCATATCGCTCCTCTTCATCCAGGGGTAATGTAACAGAACCTGAAATAAAAAATGAGAAACAATTAGTGTGTGCATTCATAGGCTGTGTAAGTCTAACTAAGTGTTTAAACTGTTCTACAGTTATTTGATTAAGGTTATTTCACTCACGTGTGCCAGCCCAGAACGGGTGAAGGAAACCACTTTGGACGCGACGGACAACAAATAAAGACAAGACAGAACAACAAATAAAGACAAAACGGCACAAAAACATGACAATCACCTGACACAGCAGATGGACATGACAAACAGGTCAGACTGCTGTTGCCCCTAAGCTTAGAGAGCACCAGGGCTATATTATTTGTTTGATAGGTGTTTAACGTCGTACTCAAGGGTATTTCACCTATATGACAACAGATTGTCCACTACACACTGTACTGTGTATATCGTATTCAAATAATAATTGACACCAACATAACCAAAATGTGACGTGTTTCCCTGATGTTGGAAAGTTAATTTTCTTCCAGGGCTGAGCAAAGACAGCATTGTTACTATTAAACAAACTGCCCTTAGTCAAAAGACCTTATGGTTTTGAAGGTACTATTTCAATTCTGTCCTTATTGACAATTGTTTACAATGACTTTTTAAATGGAGACCTGCACTGTAAAACAAAGCTGGTCTCAGGCAGTGGAGAATGGTGCACTAGAGACAAAGATATAGGAATTGAGTATACCTGAAACATTTTGACCACATTCATTTTACGAAACTGTACAGAACTTTCACGAATAGGTTAGTCACTCACCCTCAAAAAGATATATTGATAAATACATTTTTGTGTGCAACAGGTAAGCAGGTCTATATCATACTAACAAAGGTAATAATATTTATTAAAAGTGTTTTATCTATGGCATACCTTGGTCCTCAGTAAATAGAACCATTGATTGGCGTGGAGCCGAATTTCCTGTGTGAACAAAGTCAGAGTTAAGTCCCCTGTCACTGAAATTGTCTCCCTTTGATTGAGAACGAATACTGTGGTCTCTAACTATCTGATAATACATGTTATTGGCTGTTGATTGGTTGACACAAGTCTGACAGGGTATAAGATGAGCTCCAAGCTGTATTGAAGAAGAGTTAGCACATGTGGGCACAGAGTCCGGGACTGGGTGGGGAGGGGAAGAGCTCACAAAATTGTTTATCACATTAGATTTGTTTACTTCATTAACGGCTCTGTGGGTGTCAGAGTAGGGTGGAGAGGAGTTGTTAGAGTGTGCAGAGTTCAGGGAGCCTGTGGAGTCTCTACTGTGATGAAAAAGGAAGGATTGACTGCCCGTCTGATTTTTATCACTTGCTACTCCAATGTCACTTAATACTGCGGAGACGTTTGACACACCACCCAAAGAGACCTGGGAAGCTCCCGGGCTATTACATAAATCACACAGCCCCACCCGGCAACCCGATGGTAACATGGTTACAGCAGCAGGTAAACTATTTACGGTGTCTGATACAGAGCTCGTAAAGCTGAGTCGACTTTGTGCTAAGCTAAAGTTATCTGTCCTTTGCGACGCCTCGTGAACGACCGGTGACGTCAGAACACAGGCAGGTTTAAGGCGAACAGTGGGTAACTTTGGTTGAAATGTCTGTCGCTGTCTGTCCTGAGATAAACTGATTAATTCCGGTGAATGGCAGCGATAAACGTTTGAATCATAACTGCTGACGTCCGTGAGTACCCTGTCTACACTACCACATGTGCTGTGGTTACTTACATTAAGTGTCACATCACTGTTCAACCTACCACAGCACTCACACTCCAAGCTAGAATCACTACTACTATCCTTTCTCGCGCCACCCTTAAACACTAACTGTTTATCAGGGGCACAGCCTAACATATATTCTGGATCACTCTCCCAGGAAGGCCCGCACCCGGACACCCCTGCGGGGTACCCCGGGGTATGACCAAGCATTACAGGGTGGGGTTTTGATTTACTGTACTGCCACGAATCCGTAGAGTTGTGAAAACAGTTTGAAATTCCTGAGTTTAGAAAAACTGTGCTTAACGAAGAGTCTGTTGATGATTTGGCCATACAACTGGCCTGCTGTAGTCTATAAGGGGAAATATTCTCATAGTGGGGCGGGGCGTGAACTTTAGTTTTCGCTCTCCCTGATTTGTGTCTCACAGGAAGTGGCGTGTAATCCCGTATGTATCCGTTTGAGGAGTGTGGGCTGTGAGAGGAGGCTATGGTTCCCTCGCACGACGGGCAGGTGTGGATCAGGTGCATTCTACGGTACTCCGATTCGGTGATGTGAGATAACTGAGAGACACTGCCGTCGCTGGAACTGCTCTGAGGTACTGCCCCCAACACCGAGCCATTCGGACCCCCAGACATTATCACATGAGTTCCCGTAACTGGCCTCACTGGGGGTGGGTCTGGATGAGCTGGTGAAATAAAGAACAGAAATTTTAAATAATCAGTTTCCAAGCAATCACTGTCTCCAGGGAACTGTTTAACAAAGCAATTTTAGCTTAAGTTGAACATTACTGTCATGGCAACACTATGACTTCAGTGCGTCGTCATGGTAATTATAATTTGAGTAAGCTAAGATAACTTTGTGAAAATGGGCTACAATACATTAGCTAGTTTAATTGTCTTCTTAATAGTTTGTGATAGAACACTGTTTTCTATAATGAAAACAAGAATGGTTATCCAGAAATTGTATAATTAGATATTTAACATGTACAAGGCAGAGGGGGTGTAGGTTATTTATTCATAAGTTATCTGACTGTTTGTTGGTTTGATTGGGGTATAACGTCACAAATTATCTGGCGGTGCGATTTGATTGGCTGAGAAGGTAAACTTACCGATGATATTATACAGACAGAGTGGGCATGTACAGTTGGAAATTAACCAAGGATCCACACAGCTCCGATGAAACTCATGCGAGCACGGCAACACACGCAATTCCTGTAACCAAACCAAATCAAATTAAATCTGATTAGTAAAACAGTTAGGCATAGAGACGGGGAATTCATGACAGACTTGGCCTTAACTACACTGAAGTCCTCAAACCAACATCAGAATAAAAACAGGGTAGCACACATATACAGAAATGTTACACCTCATTTAAATTTTTTCTTATTCTTTGTATGTGTTTATTGCAGGCCATATTATAAGAAATTGGCCCGCTACCTTATATTGGCCCGCAGCATTTTTTCAGTTACTTCCCTTTAACATACTCCCCACTGTAAGCCTTGAAATACCATTTGTTCAGATGTAGAAATTGCTTAAATTCATCAGCAAGTTTTTTTGTTTGTTTGTTTGATTGAGGTTTAGTATCGTACTTGAGGGTATTTCCCTTTCACGGTGACAGGTTGTCCACTTCACACTGCACCTAGTCTTATCACGGGGGAAAACTGAGAAGAAACCTCGTAAAAACCACCCCTGCGATTGCCAGAGCCACATCTTGAGACTCACTCATATACCCTGAGGGTCGACAGGCGGACTCGATCCTGTGAATAGTAAATCGGAGTAGGATGTGTATGCACACACGCTGCCACAAAGACACAGCCATGGCCCCCAGCTAACAGAAGCTAACAATAGCTAACTATTCGAAAAATGACATGTGTTCTCTTAAAGCTTACTAACCTGACCATCTCTGTACTCCTCTAGACAAATTGCACACGCCTCGTAAAGTGAACTTTGGCTAAAATAATCAGGGGGCGGAGCTAATGACAATGATTTTTTCGTCTCTATAACTGTTATTTTGTATTTCCTTGTCTCTAATTTTGCAACTGCCCGCTTTGCCAGTTCAGGAATTGAAATCTGAAAAAAAAAAAATCTTAAAGAATCAAAATATGAAATAATAGAGACTAAATTATGTTGCATCGATAAACAATTGAACCATGCAAATATTACTTAATTAGGTTTTCTCATCTTAAAGTGCTATTCTCAAAGTAAAACATTAATTAATATTAAATAATGCACCATGTAAAAATATTTTATCAATTAATCTGCGTTGCCATAGATACATACTCTAAGTTAAACTTCAGACAGGTATCTGGAGATGCTCATTACTTAAAGTTAGTGACGAAATACTGCTCTTCAATTTTAACATCATTCTGTATCAAAAAATTACAGAAAAACAAGTGAAAATAATGAAATGTTTGAAAACCGGTGTTGTTCGAAAGCCGGTGATCGTATGTTACATATACAATATGTGCTTATTTCTCCACTACAATCATATAAAACATTTACGCCTTGTAGAAAGTGATTAGAAACAGCATTTACGTCATTTCAGGAAAACACTTTCATAGTTCTAGTTCAGAAAATTGCACAGGTTAACATCCATCTGGGATTTGAACCCATGACAAAACAGAGATGAGACAGGACACTCATCGGACCTAATTCAAATACATCATAAACATACTGGTTTCATGCTGCTCCTGCCTAGAAAGTTAGGTTTAACAGTATTTTCTTTATATTAGCATAACACTTTCTTAGTTTGAACAGATTCTAGTTCAGAAAATTTTGCAGGTTGAAACTCATCTGGGAATCGAACCCATGACCCTCAGAGTTAGCCACCTAATCGCCAGCAGTACCACTCAGCCTTTTTTTTTTAAACGGCCGTGTGGCTGAGTGGTCTAAGTGGCTGGCATTTACTGCTGGCAATTCGGTGCCTAACCCTGAGGGTCATGGGTTTCGATTCCCGGACGGGTTTCAAACTGCAAAAAATTTTTGAACTACAATCTGTTCAAACTAAGAAAATGATATCCTAAAACAGCGAAAATACTGTTAAAGTGAACTTTCTAAAAGACACAAAAATTATTCATTACATATTATTTATCTTACCTGTCTATTTCTGTGTCTCCATTTGAGCTGAAATGATAAGAAAATTTCCATATAAGTCGTGTTTATTGGGGTTTAACACTGTACTTAAAATTACTGTATTTCCCTCCTGTGACCATGCGCCAGTCCAAAAGGGAGAAAGAAACCACCCTCGATGCTACTGACTATAATCAAAGACAGGACACTCAATGTTCACAAGAAAATACTAGTCTTGTCAATGGGAATTTGAGGAAGAAAAAGACTTCAGTTTGTTTGTTTTTCCACTGGTGTTTAACGTCGGGTATTTCATTTATATATTTATATGACAGATTGTCCGCTTCACACAGCACATTCACTCATTATGGTGGAAAATCAGGAAGAAACCTTGTAAAAACCACCCCTGCGATAGCCGGAGCCAAAACATTTGACTCACTCATATACCTGATGGTCGTCAGGCGGACTCAATCCTGTGAATGGTACATCAAATCAGGTTCAGTTTAGTAAGCGCACACCCTACCACTAAGCCACGGCTGCGGGCGAAGATGATTTCAGAGATGAGACCAATCATTAAGAATATTATCAAAAATATAAAAGACTGTTACAAGGGCAGCAGGAAGCTCCCATTGGCCAGTGCAATTGGAAATATTAAAGAAAGTTTTTTTGGGAGGCCACTTTCTTCTCTCTAGTTTCTAACATGTGATTGACACAAACACATTTTAATGTAGACTTACCTTTAAAATAACAATGATGCATATCACACAAAATATGATGAATATCGCAACAAATATTCCCATTTCAAAATATTCCTTCGTTTCACCCTGTCAATAAAAATATACTCATATTAAGATATTATTT
>JAVFBW010112083.1:0-16153 GCA_034783835.1 Mopalia ciliata | reverse complement strand
CATGGACAAGTTCCTTTAAAGAAACGCGCAAGAATGTGTCAGAATTTTGGGGACAGGTAGGAGTGGTACTCTTTAGGCGTGATTTGTCGTACATTGAAGATGCGGAAGGCGTATCCAGGGTATAGATGTCCAGGTATTATTATACAAACATGAGATACAGAATTTAATTGGAAAAAAGAAATTTTAATATTTTATTCACTTGAAGCACCATTTTCAGTTAAAAATGGTTAACATTTAAACAGCACTATTGAAATCGTCCATTAAATTTCAATACCAAAAATATGTACAATTAGATCTGTATAATAAATGAAAACTTATAAACACCTTGTAGCAATACAATGCAAACTGGACAGATACAACGTTTATACAATTCAAGTTTATATTACAATTTTAGATTTTTATGGTAGTGAAATATGTACATAATACGGAAAAGCGTTCTGTATTTACAAATCTAACAGCTTTATATATATATATCAGTGTACGCCCTCTGTTCGAGAGCAGTATGTTTCAAGCATAAACATAAGGCTTTACTTTCACAGGAGGAACATTAATATTCCAGCAGAGTGAAACACATATCATCTTTTACTTGTGTTATAGTATCGCAGTTATTGTTCGTTGTGGCTTAACACATCAATCAACATTTACTCGATATACCAATGCTGAATTTTACTAGTTTTGACAGTCACTACCCAAAGGCGTTTTTAGCCATAAGTCATTAACAACTAAGGTAACCATATGTTTTGATGGGTCGCCGTTGGACCCAATCCCCCGCGAACAGCAAAGAAAAAAAAAACCCAACGGATTCAAGCCGACATATTTTACTTGCTTTAAGAATCTTGTGATCTTTTCTATAACATTGTTAATAAACAGCCATGTTTTTACAATGGTACAGGTGCCAGTAATATGTCCTCAAGAAACACGTCCTTGTAACCCTATTTATTTGAAATTGACTGGTAATACATTTTAGATTACGGCATGCGTCAATTTTACTGGATTGATCTTTGCGGCTTATTGAAATAGTGACATCGGAATGACAAAATGTATGGATAAAATAAGAAATTTAAAATGTATGAGTGTGTGTTGAAAATAAGTACTATTTTATATTACAAAATATTTTGATCGCTGAACTTCTATCAAAAGTAACATGTGCTGCCCAACATACACAGTTCATCTCATCAACAACTGAATGCAGATCACATAAATTAAGTAAATGGCCACAGGGAAAGAAATATAGAATAGAAGCCTCCCATATTAGTCTGAAATATCAAAGTTCCATATTGGATGAGTGAGGGTAGTTTGGCACGAGTTATCGTCACAAACTATGTTATCCTCATCTCTTATTTATATATCATGCTGTTTGGTGTGATGGTTTCCTCTGGCAGTCCAATAGACAATTTGTCACGTTACCCCGAGCTGCCGTCAGCTTGTTCACGCATCCACGGTGAATAAGGCGGCTAGGCGCGATGAGGCGCGAGCTACTCCCCGGGATTTCAATTAATCCTGATGCTTCCAGGCCGCACAAGGAATTTGCCTGAGGATACATGGGTGAGCGGGTCTAAAAAGAAAGGAGAGACGTTGATTCACACAGTTCTCTCCGATCATCAGTCTTCGAGATGGAGAAATTTCTTAGACAATCTCCTCTATTAATCACACTCATTGAGCGAAAAAGTTTCCACAAATCTCGCCGTCAAACCATTGTCCTTTGATGCAAAAGTTTTGCCCCTAAACGCTGCAGTGGATATCCGGAGATACAACCACGAATAAGGCAGTACACATGATTCTTCTCTCAAGATAGACACTGACGCAGTCACAAGAGAACAGTTTTCTACCATGTTTTACTGTACATCCATAGATCGAATTTTCTTGAAAACGTATTCGTCTACAACATCAGCTTATTGAAATCCCCTGGATCGGTTCACTTAGTTGATGTACATATGTTAAGTAACATTATTTCAAAATTGAGTCTTTGTTACGAATTCTTCAATCACACTTTTATTTTGATGATGTATAAGTTTATCCATTTAATTCCTTCGTTTTTTCTTGCAACGTTTTGAAATCGCCTTGTTTCATAGTTCGATACGACATTATTTGAATAATTCCTGATGATTGTTGTCAAGCTGTCGTGATATCATGATCACATTTCAATACAGTGTATCCCATGGAATGTATTAACCTGTTGTCCTGTTAGAACAGTTTGGATTATTTCTTCTTAAGTCCAATTAACATGTCGATTCACCCGGTTGGTCAAAACGCTTGGACTTCCCTTTGAAGAACACTATGTTAATCAATTGTCCCAGAAAATCTAAAGCTTCAAAGACAGCGATTACACTGATACCCATGTACAGGGCTAGCGATCCTCCAATATCACCTAGAAACAAAAAATAAAATTAGCAAAAGAAAATATATTTTTAAAAATACTAACAAAAATTCAGAGACACGACATTTTTCTTTGTTATATTTGTTTGTTTGTTTGATTGGGAGTTCAAGGCTGTGATTTTGGTTATTTCACCCATAAGACGGTGTACCAGCGCGAAGTAAACCATCCCCGACACCAATGGCAACAAACAAAGACAACTCAGGACATTGACAAGATAAATACATCAGAGGCAAATTGGCCTCATGTTGCCCCTTATAAATCCGCGAACAATGCAGTAACAGAAAAACATTCCCAACCCAACGCGAATGTTGCTATTTAGAAGCTTTAATAATTGTGTCGGAAAACGCCACCCATAAAGAAAGTGAGAAATATTCAAACTGTTAATAAAATGTTACACAAAAAGTACACGACAAAGGTTTAAACGATATGTTTTATATAAAATAAGCCTGCGAATTTTATTGTTATATTGTTTATCCAAGATCTGAACAATTTGACACGCAACAATTAATAATTTAGGCAAGTTTTTAATTTCGAATTTATGTTTAATCGTGTTGGTTGTCAGATTGCTCAAAAGCAAAATACTTACATGCCAAGTCAAAGAGTCCATACGATGTTTGCTGGGTTATTGTTGTTTCAGTCAGCTCGGAAAAATAAATGTCAAGCTGGAGAAAATTATTTCTGAAAAATAAAAATGATAATTGTAGTGTAAAAATAATTAACAAAAAATACTGTATAAATGCATTGGATGGCATCCGCTGCCTATGCTGTAAGGTAATAAATACAACATTTAGATATGATACCTCGTGATATCTGCTGCCACCATGTCACTATTAACTTTTACGAAAAAATCCGAACGATTATATATGTACCGAAACTTTAGATAGGCTGTACCAGTATATACGTCTTCTTTTATATATGAGCCGACATTCATCTTTCATCTGGATATAATATCGTGAATTGTATTCACCCGCTACTTATATAAAACAAATCTCTTTTTTTCTAGGTGCATGTCAAAAACATTTGCATTTTTTGCCATGACTTTCTAACTTACAGATAAAATTTCCCATTTATTTTGGTACTTTCCACGTAGTCCTCCAGTTCTGTCTCGTATTCCGTCACGTGGTTGAGGGACTTTCTGATGTCATTGGTCACTTTCTCTGTGTCGCGTGCTAACCACGGTGATTGTAATGATCTCAGAAGTTTGTCAACCTGCCCTTCCTGGTCAAGCTGGAAGTCAGCAAATCGGAATTTTATTGGTTGAATGAGTTCCCACATGGCGGTCCCAGCACGTGCTATGTCATCCATCAGTTGCTTTACCTTCATTGTGAGGTCCTATAAAATGAAGCGTATATGTTAAAAACACAATTCCACCTTACATTGTATTGACAGATGTTGCTGAAAAATGAGTTTCATATATTAATAGCGTTATTATTGTTGTATGGCCCGCGGCATTGTGAAGCTATGTATTTATTTTCAAAACTTAACCACACTAACACGGAGAATGGGCTAATTAACAATCCCGTATTCAACTAAACTCTTAGATACAACTGAATCAAACTTTAATCACGTGTTATAATGGGCAAACTACTGACACCTTGAGAGACTGAAATTTTGTTGGTATAGAAAACATTTACGAAAATATAAGGCAATACAAATATCTAAAAGGACCAACAATTAAGCAAATGAGAGACAATCAATCATACTCTAGCTGACAAATAATTTAATAAGATAATACTGGATGTGAAATAATACCTAAAAGACATAGGGAATCAAATGATGAGATTATTCATATATGAATTAGAAGAGTGTTTCGTTTCTCAACGGCGTACAATGTTTTATTCATTTTACGCTTAAGGCTATAGTGACAGAATGAATGAGTTGAAATAGGGTCATAGAAGTGGGATTAATTGAAACGCAGGTTTAGTGATTACATTTCTCCCTGCAGCCATTGTGTTAACTCATAATAGAGCTGGGTTGGACATGCTAGGAATTGTTGATTTTTGCTTTTTGTGTTCTATACCTCAAAGGTTCAGATTAGATTCATTTTTCTCTATCAATTACTGGTGGCAGAGAAGCCTATGTATTGTTGATAAGGGGGTCGTCAACTGTGGGTCCATTTCTAAGGACTCCCCATATGTTACTCTGATAAAGCCGACTCTCTCCATATTTTTCCAGCGTTAGCCCGCCTCCTCGAGTGTTATTACCCATGCATTATTAACCACTATGACACACGGAAGAACCGACTTTGAGCCTTAAGAAAACAATACAATCTGCAAGATGAAATAGTTTCATTAATTCTCTAAAGCACGGCCTACTCTCCTCGGCGACACAAATATTCACCAGTCTCTGCAGAATGATGGATTACGCGGAAACATCAAATGCTTCTTACTTTTAAAATAATATTCCGTATCTTTTTGATTGATGATATAAAGTGTAGCGTTGGCTAACACAAATATTTGGCCATATTCTGTTTGTCATTTTAGAATGGAAACAATCCATTTCCACTGAATCTACTCCCACGTTAAAGAAGTCCTTGATATCATATTACCCATAAGCTCTACAAATGCTACATTGGATAATTGGATAACCAAATCCTCCCATATGCTATTTAAAAAGTCAATAATACGAAGCACATTGTTTCTTCAAATTATTGGCATGGTAAACGTAACCGGACAAGCGGTAAATAAGATCATTTCTATATAGCATGGTGCTGTGTTTTTTTTTTAACCAAAATTGAAAGGGAGTAGCATTCTATGAGTACTAAGTAGCATGCCCCAATCGTCCAATCATCAGATATAACATTATAAGGCTAGTTATTAACATGCCTAGTCCAATCAATGACAAAACAACGAGTGATGTATTTCACATCAATACGGGACGCCTAGTTGTCTAAATTTGTTTCGCTTAGCTGCTCTTTCGTGGTGGCCACAATGGCTTTCCGTCAGCAGGCAAGGGATGTGTTTTGTCAAGTCGAATCATGGAACTGCATACACTAATTAGAGCGTACGCTTTTAACCGCAACGAAAATATAACCTAATATAGTAACATTGTTGAGAGCGATGAAAAGAGCAAATAGAACTAATCTAAAAATCGATGTGCAGTCGGTGGGACCATGGGATTTAATAAAGTGGCTAAACAGACAATGAAAAGTACACAGAGCTGGATGGGAATGAACTAGACTCTCTGGAATTCCTTTGAAAGCCTTTGGAAACGAACTTCTCTGATTTACAAAACAATAACTTACTCTTAAAAATAGCTATTAGTCAATTCCTAATACCAAGTATTTGGTTAATGCCATTTTGTTGTAATTATGTTTTCATACAATCACATTTCAGTAGAATAACTGAGAGATAACTATTGCTTCTGCTTTAAAGTATTACGGCATGCAAAGAGTATCTGGTAAATCAAACGATTTAATGTAGAGTGCAGATGACAGTATAATGTTGTGTTAAATACTTAAATCGCCAATGCTTGTCACGTCGCACATCAGGAGTATTTATAATCTCCTCCAATAAGTTAGAAGTAAAAAAGAGATTTTTAACAGCAGAAAACTTAAGGGTTTCCAGCGGTAGTTTGGAGAAGCTTCCTTTTGCTCTGGTGTACTTAGAGCTAAAGAGTAACAGGAGGCTGATAAATTTGTGGCGTCCTCTTATTTCCTGCAATTTTCCTGTATCTTGCCATTCTTCGTTGCCAGTGGCGTCGGGTGGTTTCCTTGTGTCCATTAGGCCTGCACACCTTTATATGAGGGAAATGAGCTAAAGTACCACGTAAATACATTCAAACAAACCAAAACTCTGTGTTACCATGTTTAAAAAGACATGCACGTGTAAGGATAGACACGGAGATACAACGGATACATCAAACGCAACAAAATATTGTGATGCAATCTGTACAGCTGCCATCCACGAATCGTGGTACGCATTATTCTGTACCATTTTATCATATCAGTCACATAGCAAATTTATGCTTACTAATATGCAAGGGAGTTCTCCAAATCATTCAACATTTCGTCCAAGGCTAACAAGAAAAGGTCGCTTGGCAACAACCACTTAATATTATAAACAACTTAGATCAAGACAATGTTTGTGATCTTAACGCGTTCTTCACACGAATGCGGTTTTATAAGAAAATGCTCCTTATAAAAATGCTTGAAAGTTTTAGCCGTTTTAGGGACAAAGCTTGTTTTAAACAAAAGATGGAAGCTGGAAACATGCACGTTTAGTTTGAGGCTATTTCCGACTGTTCTATACTGGATATTTAATCTCTACCACCGGTGTCGTGAAACAGTATTGCTATGCATAATTCAAGGTAATAGACATACCCTATATGATAATATGATTCAACATTGTCAGCCGACCGATTACAATCAGAATATAAGACATAACTGGAATCATGAAGCATATGATTCGTTGTAGCTATCTAGTGCCCCCTGTTAATCAATGTGTGGCCACCCTGGTTGTGTATTGGTCCCGGCCATTGCTATCGACCGTCATCGAAGAGCAAAGCACAAATCGATCAGTTCAGAGCGTAATAAATATAAATAGATTTTTTTCTGGTGTATTTCTAACAATATAATGTCAAAGGAAGGAGGGTTACACCTGGTCGTTCACAGGTAAAATAAATAATATTTCCATAGATGATATTTACCCTGTGCCCTCAAATTACTCATGTTGCTGTACTCTAGTGTTGAAGATAGATTTCAAGCAGCCTCAAGCATGCGCGTATCAGATGAATCGTACAGACTGTGAGGACCAGCAAGTCTCTTCCGTGTCCTTAAATCACAATTCTATGACACTTAATCGGGGCCAACCTTGGTGCTCTCGGAGTAATTTTCTCCAAACATAAAGAAAATACAAATCTTCTCCCTGTATAATAGCATTTTATACAACGGCATATCAGGACCAGCACTTGGGGCCAGGTTCTATTGTATAGGCTATATGTCCGTACCTTTATTCAGAACGTCATTATACAATATTCTTTGCCGGGGTTAGTGAACTGTTTACTTAGTTATCCATAAGACCACGAATTTTCAGTTAGAATTTCCAAAAAAGAAATAAGTATAAATGGAATTAAAATATCCAAATAAAATAATAGAAATCATCATTAGACGAATATTATTGCATGAGTTTGACGGCATCTAATTTTTTTAATTCGTTTATTTATTTTCTTAGTTATTTATTTATTTAAAGTTGACAAAGCGTCATTGCGTAATTGGGGTATGCTAACGTAACTCAAATCAGGGTTTTCGCAGAGCTTTGCCGTTTACTGCAGCAGAACGAACAAAGACCTGTCTCTACTATGCAGGTATAATATAATTGTATTGTCTGATAAGGTTTGTTAAGCCTTGATACCGACTCACACGTCGTTTTGCTAGGAATGTTGTTCTGGTATCGAGCTGTTCAAAGTATGTTGGTTCGAGAATTGATAGATCAAAGCATAGTGGCTCAACTATTGCGTTGTCAAAGATTGGTGAGCCACAAAGCGTGTTGAGTCAGAGCAGGTGTTTTTAAAAGCATGGTGAACCAGGAATCGAGCTGTCAAAGAACGGTGGGTCAAAAGCAGGGTGCTCAAAAAGTGCGATGGCCCCGTGCGGGTGAACCATGGCCCTGCAGAATCGTAAAAGGCGAGAAAAGAGGCTGCTTTCTGTTACCCTGGTGTTCGCAGAGCTAAAGGGTAACGGGAAGCAGATTTGTTTGTGATGTCCTGTATTTGTATCCGTCGTCATGTAAGTGAAATACCCTTGAGTACGACGTTAAACACCAATCAAACAAATCTATCAACCTTTGTTAGAAGGCACTTTTTGTAAACCTGGGCATGTTTTACTCAATTTTAAGTGAGCTACTGACATGATGACTTAAGATGGGAAATAATGTAGGATTTTTCTGTATTTTGAGGGTCCATTTGCCTTTTTTTTTTTTCCAGTTCTTAGCCTATTGGACTAGAAATCCCCTTTTTGGTTACTGTTGACTGACTCAAGTTCCCTTCCCTTCCTACGAGTGACAAAGTGGACAAACTTCTGTCATATAACCAATAAGTGAGATACACATAAGTATGACACTAAACCCCAATCTTTATTCTGTTAAACTTATTTTTGAATATTCAGGTTTATTTTGTACAGAGTTAATATTGATTAAGTTTATGTAAGAGTGGCTGTAAGATTGGAGTAAACACTATAACAATTTTAAGTTTTTTTATTTTTTCTTGCAGCCTGGTCCTCGGTTTCTCTGGTTACCGGTATTGATTAGGGGTCTTCTTGTTATTCCATTCTTCATCCTGAGTAACTACAGGCCTGAGTACCGGATAGTGGAGAAGCTCCCTATGTGGCTGGCTAATGACTATGCATATATTGTTGGATCTATACTTTTTGCCTTCACAAGTGGTTATTACAGCAGTCTAGCCATGATGTATGGTCCAAGGTTTGTGAAAACTTACGGCACTTGTAACAGATATATACTTCATGTTGTCTTTCTTATCTGCCCTGGGCTCTGGCTTAGTCGTTAAGATATCCGCTTTTAAAGGTCTTCCCAAATGGTTCATACCCAGAAAATGTATAAAAATAGTCCAATATTCACTGAACAATTTGCAGCTTGTTTCATTAAAAAATTTGTTGTACATGTGGAGAAATTGGGATTCGAACAACTGACTTCCACTAAGAGTTAGCTGTGATTTTTCTAGTGACGTCACCAGGGGAATTCGCCAAGTGACTGGTATCTATAGAAAACTGACCGCCATTTTGTTATTTCTCATTATCCAACAATTCTTCGTATCTCCCCGGTATGGAGTCGTCATAATCCGCCTCGGAGTCGTCATTATCCGACACAGATTGTTACGAATTGAGTTTCCCCTGCCTACGTCACAGCTCAAATAACTTGTGTGAAAACTCGCAAGTTTGTAAGTGAATAAAACAAATCCTAAGCGTCAGAAAAACACAGGATTTATTTAACAGGTAGTTTATAGTATTATCTTTGTAATCCAGTCACTTTCAATCGGATTTAAAACCCATTTGGGAATACCTTTAATACTACATTGAACTTCGATGTACTGGGCCCGCGGCCATGGCTTAGTGGTAGTAAATGGCTTCCTAAACTGAACCTGCTTCGATTTACTGTTCACCAGATTCGACAGTCCGCCTGTCGACAATCAGGTATATGAGCGAGTCACATGTTGTGGCTTTTGGCAATCACAGGGGTGGTTTCCTCCCTCTTTTCTGTAATAAGGCAGTGTGAAGTGGACAATCCGTCATCATATAATTGTAATACCCTTGAGTACGACTTTAAACACCAATCAAACAAACAAACAAACAATGTACTGTCCTAGAGTTCGAGGGGGTCTGTCCACCATTATCTATATAAAGAAGTCCCATGATGTGGCTCTGAAAACCTTGGGCTTGGTTATTGCAAGGTTTTTTGATCAACAATGATGGGTTGAGGTTTTCCACCTGAATTTGTATGTCCCCCTGGTGTTGCAAAAACGCCAATCTCAGTAAGGTTGTCGAATTTTCGTTGAAGCTCGACAAGTTTGTCTCGAGTACTGTGGGAGCCGGCCTTTAAGTTGTGGTGGTTGAACAGGACCCATATTAACAACAGCTTTGAAGTGACCTGAGGTGCCGTTATATCCAGAAAAACTGAGGTCAAATACTTCATCATATTCTACTAGAATTGACAACAATATGATTTTGCTTCAGAGGATAGAATGTCATTTGGGTCAAGGACGACATAATGTGATTTTTCAAGCCGAGATTAAGATGACTGGGGGGCTTTAGGTTGTCTGTATGTGGGTCGCTACACATGGTGGTAGGGAGAAATACCGGGCGGATTTGACAAAACTGTTCATTTCTCGATTTTTTTTCACTGGTTTTAAGCAAAGGCAGTGTGAAATGTATAATCCTTCTTCATATAAGTGAAGTATCCAAGAGTACAAGATTAAACCACAATTAAGCAAACAAAGTTATGTCCATCCTGACCAGTATGCTTTAGAACTATAAACTAGTAAAATAAGTGTGTAAAAAATTCCCCAGTGAGCCACAATCTCTTTCATTGGTCTTCAAATTGGAAATTAATTTGGAGGAGAATCTTGGCCTCAACAATTTAATAAGTTGTTTTACAGAGGGATTTGATGAAAAAACTAGTAGTTTGTTTTCAGGGGTGGGGGTTAATGTTGTTCAGTGTAATGTGGGTGGGTACTACCTCTGACCAACTGGGTGGTAGGAGGGTGCTTCATGTTGCCCTGGTGCTCTCAGAGCTAAAAGGGAACAGGAAGCCGATCTGTTCGTGGTGTCTGTATCGCGTCCTGTTGTTGTCCTGTATTTGTTACATCTAGTCTTTATTTGTTGCCAGTGGTGTCAAGGGTGGTTTCTTTCACCAATTGGGATAGCACATAGTCATACATGTATAAGTGAAACGGCCTTGAGTATGACGTTAAACCCCAATCAAACAAACAAACCTCGGACCAACAGTAGACTGCAACTATAATGTGACTGTGTGACCTATGGCCAGGTTAAATGCTGTGTCGTACTCTGTGACTGTGTGCCACCTATGACCGGGCTGAACACTCTCCGAATCTTATGACTGTGACTGACTTCTCCCTGGATGTATTTTACTGTCATTACATTCAGTAGGGAAATGAAACTGCCCAAAGCAACACCATAAATGTATACATGCAATTAAAAGTCTATAATTTATTTTAAATAACTATTTTTGTTCCCTCCACAGTTTGGTAGAACCACAGCATGCTGCAAGAGCTGGCATGATAATGGCATTCTCTCTCATTTCTGGTATATTTTTCGGCATCATGACTTCCCTTGGAGTGGTCAAACTTGTTCAGCTGGCTGAGATAGAAACAACTGGTGTATGTTGACATTTCCATCACTGACTTACAGAAATACAGGGTCTGTTCTTCTAAAAGCTAAGATGGTATTAACGATGCACAAAGAGAAGTGGGGAACACACAACAAAATGATTAAAGTGTTTTACTATAACTTTAATTACAGGGAGTTTACTGGTTACACAGAGATATACTTGTATCACAAAATGTTAAGAGAGAAATGATGGTCCTGGGCTACGAGTGGTTGACATGTAACACATGCATTAGGTAAGGCAAAATTTAGAAGCACCAGGCTGTTTAAGCTGTATTAAAAATGTGCTGTAATAATGCTTATAGTTTTGTCCATATAAGTATTATGATGAAAAAAAAAACAACGATATAGGATTCATTGGATAACAGTTTAAATTGGATAACAGTTTCCACAATTTTGATCACCTTTAATTGACCATTGATTGAAGAAGCCACTCTTAAGTATTCATCCTACTACAAGTCGTTGTAAGTGTGTACAATACACAGAGTTAGATGGCAGGTGTTGTGTACACAATATGTATTCGATAGGGCTGTGTGCTTGAAGTTGTGTCACATGGCGGGTGGCTGTGTCCCTGGCTGTTTCTGATCTACCAACAGCCATGGCTAAGTGGAAACATGTGTCCTCACTAATCCTACTTAGATTTACCATCCACACAAATATATGAGTGAGTCTCATGATATGGCAGCCCAGGGTCGTGGCTTAGTGGTAAACTGAACCTGCTTCGCTTTACCGTTCCCCGGATCGAGTCCGTCTGTATCAGGTATATGAGTGAGTCACATGTTGTGGCTTCAGAAATCGCTGGGGTGGTTTTTACGAGGTTTCCTCCCAGTTTTCCACCGCAATACGGCTGTGTACAGTGTGAAGTCGACAATCTGTCATCAAATAAGTGAAATACCCTTAAGTACGATTTTAAACACTCATCAAAAAAACAAACATGATTTGGCTTCGACAATTGCCGGGGTGGTTTTTAGGAGGTTTCCTCTCTGTAATTAGCCAAGGAGCAACCTGAAGAGGATAATCCTTCCTCATACAAGTGAAATACCCTTGAGTTTCATGTTCAACCCTTATTAAATAAACCGATATAGTGATATTTTGTTGAATGCCACCAGTAACTGTTATGTTTTTATAGCAATTGTTCATCATGCCTGCTAAATACGTCTGAAGATTGCTGACAATTGACACTACTTAATTGCCCGCTGGTTTCTTCAGCAACAAGCACAATTGTTAGTAAAAACTGGTAAACAGATGCAATTAAATCTACCAGCCAATAATTTACAAAGAAAGACACATTAAGATTTCAGAGAGACTTTTCAGGCTAGTCGTTTGCCAGCCCATGTAGCTTAGCAATAGATTGGTTTGCATATACCATAGACCAAAGTTCGCAGGTTTTAATTCTGTTCCTTTATGTACCATGTTGATAGGAACCTAGGTTTGAAGCCTTATTTCCTTTACCAAACCACAGTGTCTTCCACCACATTTTCAACAGTCATATATTTACTATCTCAAGGAAAGGTGCTTTTGATATTAATTAAATAATGCAACATAAGATGGGCAATCAGAGAAAAATTCTCATTATATAATTATGTAATTAACCTGACATTGACTAATGCTGGTTTTTAAAATTTAAAAAAAAAATAAATTCTAGTATTTTATTGATGTGTGAGTGTCACCATTTTTTAGAATTGTTGACTATTGGGTGCTCTCCCTTGAGTGTAATTTTACTGCTAACGTCAGGGTTTTATTTAACACAACATGATGTTTTTTGACCATGTAATGACTGATGTACTGCCATATATAAATACTGTATACATGCTTATTGTATAATATTGAAGAATTGATAGAAAATAGTTTAATTCGATGTTCCTGTTTTTCAGTGACAAGATTTGTTTGTTTTTGGTTATTAGTTCTTGTATTTAGCTGTATCAGTGTAAGTATCTAGTTTTTTGATCTACATTATCATGTATATGATGTTTTTCTGGTATTAATTGAGGAGATATTGTCAAAATATATTTTTGAATACTGAGTCTTTGGCTAAAATTGTATTTTTGGATGTAACAATTTACATTTTAGACGAATGTTAAATGTTCCTGATTTGTTTGTACATATACATACATGCTTACAGTAGCTTTGACTGTCCTGTGTATTTAGTGTTAGGATACATTGTACATATGGAAAATTCCTCTACACCATTGATGAAGTCTAGTTTGTATAAGTGCCAATTCAAAATAGGAATGTTTATATCCCTCCGTTTTCATGCCCCTGTGTAGTTTAATACAGTACAGCTCCCTTTATGACATGCTCGACTAAACCCCACTAATATTTTCTGTTTGATATGAAATTTGATATGTACACAAACAAGAGATGTTATTTGACATCATTGGGGGACTTTTGGCCCAGGAACAATAAGTGGTCCAATCGTCCAGATAACTGGAATCCAATCTCTCTGCAAAGACAACAAAAATACCTCACCTTCTTTTTATGTGGTTTTAACCAGATTATGAACTGCCTTGTCTGAAATATATGATAATTTTTTTTTTCAACATTTTTTTTAAAGTCAATGATCTCAGTACAGACATTGCAATATTGCTCAATAAACATTCCAACAATATCATGTGAAATCTCAACCCATTCCTTAACTTCAAATGTAATTTTGTGGCAGTTAATTATAAAAGAGAAAAGAAAAAAAAAAAAAATATTTAACCTGAGTTGGAAAGGTTAATAGCACTCCTGTAATCTGGTCAAACCTAGTAAGTCATGTTTTGGAGAAAATTGAGTTAGACCCATATTTTGACTTTCTGGGTTTTCCCCCTACATTTAACACTCTAAAAATGTTCAGAACTCTTCCCTGTTGGCAGTTGTTTATCTTGGAAAAACCTAGTATGTCCTGTAAGTATACTGATGAAATGCATACTGATCTGCAAAAACCTAGCAATTCAACTTGCTAGGTTTTTCAAGATCAGTCTACATGACATATATAGCATACTAGGTTCTTCCAGATGAAAAACTGCCAACAGTGAAGAGTTTTGCACATCCTGAAACAAAACAGTTTTCCTTCGTTTTCTCAAATTCACATTCAACAGACTTACTAGGTTTTACCAGATTACAGGAGACATGTATAGCCCACTTGTCATCCTGTGTTTAGACCGCCTCTCACTTTTCTATAAATCAAAGCTCCAATCTGACAAGGTGGGGTAAAAAGATATCACACTCAAGTAGCTATTTAGTCTTTAGTTAACTCAGGTTTGTTTAATACAAGGTAGGTAAGAAAGAGCAGTTTAATGCAACGATCTTCTTTTCTGTCCTGCCGTCTTGGAGGATGAGTAGATCTAGACTATCTGATGATTGATTTATGTTTATTCGTCCCTGTGTATGGGTGTTTAATCACGTGCATCTTCTCAGGCATATCGGCAAACGATATCACATCAAAGAGACCAATTGCCATGTTACAATTTATTTTAAAAAATACACACCAGGAGTAAGCTTTAATTTAATTCTATCGGATAAACGACTTAAATAATTCGATTTTTATCTGATAACCTTTTTCAGTAGATCAGTTATTTGTAGTGTTTGTTATAAACTTGCAGAAGTTGCTGTTCCAGAGGTGCTGTGGACAAAACAGAGGCGAAGGCCCAGGGGCCAACCATTTTGAAACCATTAAGTACCACCTAGCTTTTTAACGCAGACTGGGGACTTTGGGATAACGCGCACCATTACGGTCTTACCAGGAAGTGAAGAATAGGCTCTACTTTGCAGGTTCATTAAAATTTGAAAAGGTGTCATGAAGGTTAACATAAAATTGAACAATTGTATTCATTTAAAAATGATTAAACTTGTTAGTATCTGTACAATTGCTTGATTTGTGTGACTGGTATGACTTGAAAGCGTAGCTCCAGTGTATTTATACAGCGGTGATTTGTCTTGCTACGGCCGCACAATTTACGTCGTATCTGAGAGGCTTTTACCACCAACTCTAGTTTATTTGTACAGTTTCAATCAAGTTGCTGACCCTAAAACGTTATCCGGCTTAATCATGGCTGGGTGAGGTGGAGTTTTGGTATAGGTGACTGAGTGATCCAGCGTTGATGGAAAATTACTACAAGCGAGTTTAATGGAATTCAAGTGACTTTACTGCTCATTTTATTTATTGGGTTCAAATTTTTTTTAGAACCAAGTCTATATATCCTCCTCAGACGTAAAGTTAGATACAAAATATTTCGATGTACGACACCACAGGCAATTTATTTATAACTAGCTTTTACGTCAAATTACAGGGATGTTTTGCTAAATTGTGAAAAATGACAGTCGACAATCATAGCCCATAAGACGAGGGTTCAGAAGACGTTCGGCTTTGTATTAACTAGTATTTATGTATATGTTTGGTCATATAGTCAAAACCCTTAACATTTTTTAAATTATTTTCATTGAATATTTATTATTGAACTCTGATATTGCGTGTGGTTGTTTTCTACTTCTTCTGGGATTACAATATACAGGGATGAAAGCCGCTGTAAAATGGAAATATTAAAGAGTGAAATCCAGTAATTTTCGCTCAACGCCACTGTCTTTTTCGCTAACAAACCAGTATAGCATCCAGCAGGTTTCCGCGCTCCGCGAGAGAGTTCGTGAGAGAGTATATTGTATAAGAGGTATAAGTGAGTGAACTTGTTAATAATAGATCTGAACTATTTTAAGAAATGACATTTATATTCACCATCATAATGACAATTATTTTAATAGTAAAATTAAAATCAAGTGTGATAGCGTTATCGTTTTATTTGTTTAAATAAAATAGTTTGTATAAAGGATTCGTTTTCGCTTATTGTTCTTAAGTTGTTTATCGCAGACAAGGCTCTAGCAGCAGGGGGGCTGAGCATAGTTCCTCTATTAGGTTGCGGAGGCGGCCGCGGAGGCCCCAGCGGCAG
>JAVFBW010112082.1:0-26014 GCA_034783835.1 Mopalia ciliata | reverse complement strand
CGTGTCCAAATGAAGTGACCGACTTTAGGGGGTGCAGGTCGCCCTTTGATTCAAACCGTTGCCATCTGATCGTCGTGACATAGCGTATATATAGATAACTGCGACTAGTATGTGGTACCGTAGTTAACAAATAACCAGATATACTAGAATCTACCATTTTTCTCTTTTATTCATAGTGATGTTAAGCAGCTATTTGTGACAAAAGGAGACCAACAGCAATCTTATTATATGTAGGCCTATTTTTATAGCACTCCTCGCGTCAAAGATTATACACAACTCACTGGAACTAGTTGATCACAGTCGTTAGAGAGCTTATGTCACGATTGCTTACGATCAGTTGCAACTGGACTAAAGACTAGCTGATGTCGCAGTTAGGTCGAGTGAGAACTAGTTCCGATCAGTTCCAGTGCACCAGTTGACGATCGAGGGCAACTAATCCGTCGTAGCTTTGGATGTGACATAAGCGCATCTGTTTAGTTTTACTTTCTACGTCCAGTTGCAACTGGTCGTAAGCAATCGCAAGTGACATAAGCGCTCTAGCGACTGCGATCAACTAGTTCCAGTGAGTTGTGTCTAGTCTTTGACGTGCGGGGTGTTTTGTGACATAAGCGTTCAGTAGTCATCAGTCGCCGTCAGTATTATCGCATAGCAGTGTGACATAAGCACGTTTCATTCCTATGCTTTAGCATTGGTAAACTCGCTCATGCAATGACGACACAATGTAAACGAATAACGTCACAATGTGACGTTAGAGAACAGGCGGCTGCAACGCAACTGTCGCTCGACAGTAGTCTCCAGTATGAACTTTATAAGACATGACGACTGTTATGGATGTACAACTTCTGAATATAATATATATATATTGTACATCCATAACAGTCGTCTTGTACATCCATAACAGTCGTCATGTCTTACTAATTCACCAGCTTCTAAATGCCACTCAAACAAGACTTATCAATTATATCAGCTAAAGGATATGAGTCCTAAAGTCCTATGGAGGCGCAAATACCATCTAATCCAGGGGCTGCATTGGACTTAAGATTTGTTGCAGTATTAACTATATCTAGAGGTGTAACTAGTTGGAAATGGAAGCCGTCATTAACTGGAGGTCCAAGGTAGTCAGAAAAGTGCTTATCAATATGCGGAATGTTAGAATCAAGTTCAGCAGCCACTGAGCTGTAAAAGGTGTTAAAATTATTTGCAATTTCTGTACAATTTTCTGTGTCAATACCATGTATATTAAAAGTGGATGGTAGTTGCGTAGCTTTTTTCCTGTTCATCAGCTCATTTATAGTTTTCCAAGTATTTTTGATATCATTAGAATGTTTGTTAAATTTGTTTTCAAAAAAACATTTCCTAGCAACACGAAGCATCGTGGTTAGTTTATTTCTGTATTTTCTATATTGTATACGATGTTGTTCGTCACCGGTGCGTAGTTGTCGTCTATATAGTCTGTTTTTTTCGTGAATAGAAACAAGTAGAGCTTTGGTAACCCAAGGCCTGATAATTTTAATTTGTTTCGTGTTAACAGATATTAAAGGAAAGCAATCATCAAATGTTGAGGTAAATGTATCAACAAATAAAGACGTGGCGACCTCAACATCGGTCTCCTCAAAGACATTGGTCCAGTCGATTTCTTTTATTGATTTGTAGAATGTTTGTTTCTGGGATTGAGTGAATTTCCGAAAAGTAGATGGTTGTTCTATATTGTGTTTAGCTCTAGTCGTGTTTATGATATGGAAAATAGGGAAATGATCTGTGATATCTGTAACAAAAATTCCAGAGAGTAAATGATCCTCCATAAAATTAGTAAAAACATTATCAATAAGAGTAGCAGATTGTCCCTGAGCACGAGTAGGTTTGGTAATTTGAGGAAAGAAATAATGAGATTTGAAAATTTCTAGGAAAGTTTTCGAGGGATAATGATGGTCAGCCCTGAAGAGGTCGATGTTGAAGTCGCCCATAACAATACATTTTTTACTTTCTTTATGACAGGCCTGTAAGATAGACAATAATTGAGTATTGAAATCATTAACGTCTTTTCCTGGAGGGCGGTAGAAAATTCCAATCAGGTATTTTTTACCATTTTCTTCGATTTCGAGGAAGAGACTTTCGTAACACCCGTTATCATCTAAGTAACTAAAATCACGCCTAATAAAACATGATGTTATTTGCTTATCGACATATAAAACAAGACCCCCACCTTTACGATTAGAACGCTGAATAGAAAACGTATTATAGCCAGGTATATCAATTAAAGAATCTAGGCCAGGAGATAACCAGGATTCTGAGAACCCCAAAACACTAAACTTATGATTTAACGAATGAATAAAGCTAGTGATTTCTGTAAAGTGCTTACTGAGACTTCTCGCATTCATGTGGAGGAACGAGAGATACTGGCCATCAGTATTAATTTGTTTTATGACCGAGCTTTCTGAGAATGATGGACTTGAGAAATAGTCTGATTGGTGACTGTTTGCTTCCTGCCAGTGATATATTTCATGTTCAGTGTCATCAGTTACAGCCGTTATGCCATTAGTATTGGTACATGTGAGTTCAATTGAGTTAAAGTTCCTCTCAGAAAGAGAGTTAAGATTGTATGCAGGCGGCGAATGCGATGAATGGACAAAGTCAGGTGGAATTAATTGTTCGTCGCTAAATGGCAAGGCAGAAGACAGACCCAGGGATGGAACATTGTCAGAGGAATCAGCCATTAGGTATGTCAATTAAGACAGTGTTATTAATATTTGGTGTTACATGAAACAAAACTGACCCAGCTACAACATGGTTACAATATATATACACACAAAAAAAACATAATGAATTAGAATACAGAAAAAAAGAAAACTGTCTGCGTACAGACATATCAGAGGCACTATAGGGTGCCAAGCTCAAATGAGTATGACTGTTATATTTGGCTCAGAAAAATTTAATATTGCATGGTTTAAGGTGTTAAAGACGAATACTCCAAAATTGAGTATACATGCAGTGATATACACTGCATACAATGTATTTATATGCAAAACATGAGAGAAAGTATTAAGTAAATATGTGATAAAGTACATTTTCATTTTCATTGCTGTATGTGACAGTAAATGTACAAGGACAAATAAAGTCGAAATTACAAGGTATATTGACAAATATAAAAAAAAAAAAAAAGAAAAAAAAAAAAAAGAATAATAATAAGATCGTAATGTTACAAAATCCAGTGAAGCTATACACAGGAAAAGTAAAAAGATTATATGATACAGGTGTATGTATATATTGGGTTTTGAAAATACATGCTGTAGCATTACATATGCTTATAACATCAAAAAAGACTATCTATATAACTATAATATGATTTATTTTAAAGGATTTTTAATCTAGGCTTTAATAACAATGTAAAGCAACTTAATAACCATACTTTCGATATTGTTGGATAAGCACTTTTCTAGTTTGAACAGATTCCAGTTCAGAAAATTGTATAACCAAGGATGATGTCAGGTTTTTGTCCATTATACTGAGTACAAAGCTAGGTTTAGTATTTCATGTAAGTTGTATTTTATCACAATATCATGAGATGTGTATTACCAATACCAATTATAATACAAAGTTAAGAAGAAAGGAAGAGGAAACAAAAGACAAAAGCACATTGAAAAAATAAAGCATGTTATTTCTTCACCATAAAATTTAGCATAAGGCTGCTAAAGGGCCATAACTCAGGGTTCAAGGCAGGTAACTCGCTTTTTATAAATACAAGTTAAGTTAACAACATACAGTTTGTAGTTTACAACCATTACTTTATGTGAAGAACATACACAAGTATTAAGTACAATGTAAGTTTAATGTCCTACCTAAGCAATCGAGGGTTATCAATTACAGACAGTGTAAATAAATTTGGGATAGATAACATATGTGTTTAGTTGAGGTAGATAGCTTATTACTGAGAAGAAAGATAAGACATATATGTTTACTTAACTAAATTCAGTTAAATGTATTTGTTTAAGTACCTTTGTGTACAATTGCATACTGCTCAAACTTGTGCAGAAAGGAACACACATAGGAAAAAAACAAAACAACAAACATACCAAACATCCTACTATCTCTTAATTATACATAATGATTGAGGTTTGTATATAGCTACTATATCTTATTATAAATCGAGGTTTTTGTACTACTATATGTTAAGGATACCAGTAGTAGACATGTTCTAAACTCTTGTAAACATGCGTCTATAGTAATTGTCAATACACAGAGACAACTTATAGTTTGATGCAAATAGGATTTTTTTTTTTTTTTTTTGGTTTTTTTAGGGATAGGTAGGAAGTATATAAACTTACTTACAGTAAATTTTGGCTTACTTCAAAATGCACAAACTCATTGTCAGAACTTATAGTTGGAAAGTTAGTCTTTAAACCTCCTTGTGAAGTTGCCATGGTCCCACTCCTGAGTTTGGTCTGGTTTCTAGAATGACGGTGGTATCTATGACCCTGATCCGTGTTTGTTTACCTTCCTCATTGCGCAACCGGTATGCAATGCCAGCCAATCTTCCACGGTCTCTTTTCATTTCTGGAGGAAGGTCACTCCTGACGCTCAATTTCTTGCCTCTCAGGGATGGTGTTGCCCGCATTATCATGTCTTTATCTTTGAAATGTATAAAACGAGCAATGATAGCAGGGGGTGAATTAGCATTAAACTCAGTAGTATTGGAAGGTTTTCTGAGACGGTGAACATTTCCAAATTTAAGATTTGTCGCCCATTGCGTATTCAAATTCATATCAGACATAAGAAAATTCTTTAGCACTGATTCAGTATCCTCGGTGTCACTTTCTTTTGGAATTCCGTAAAACAAGAGGTTGCATTTTCTGTCATGTATTTCCAGTCGAAGTAGTTTTTTTTCCAGATCCACAGTGTGTATTTTCAGCTTTTTCTCCATTTCTGGGATAGCTCTATCTAACTGATCTACTTTACTCATAGTAAAATCCAGAGAGTCTTCGAAAGAGGGTAATTTAAACTCAAGGGACGTAACTCTGGCCTTGATGTCTTTCACTTCATCTTTAACATTTTTGAGATCCTTGTGCATATTATCAAGCTTCTCAACTATGTTACTGTTCATTATACTTATGCTTTGTTGTATATCCTTCAAAGATACTGATAAATCACCGGATGTATTTTCATAGTCATGTTCACAACTATCTTTGCTACGTAGTGTTGCTGTTGTTGTTGTTGTTGCACACCCTTGAATTTCAATGTCATCAAGTTGGGTTGAAAATTGCTCAGAAAGGGTTGTGTTTTTCGTTTCCACATCTGGAGTATTCTTAGAGCTTCTTCTATTTACCTTAAAGCCTTGTTGTTTTGTAGTTTTGGCAGCCATTATGTCCGTTAATTAAGCATTTGAGACTTGGCAACCGAGAGATTACAAATCACACAACCACCATGTCAGCCTCGTACCTTGTACTATCAATGACTATTCTACTCGGTCAACTCATTTATTAAGTCTTATTGTTATTCAACATTGAGAAATCATGAAAAATGCAGTCTATTTATTCTGTTGACATTAACTCATTTTGATACATTTTTAGAAATAATAATTGGATTTTCACCACATTCATATGTGTGTAATCATATAGGTGTTCAAGCGTTTAAACAATATATACATACATGTATAGATGGTACAGATTGATATTCTTCTGCATAAGAGACAAAATACGACAGGTATTCTGGAAATCGACCAAGGGGTCCAGCAAGACCTTAAGTATCAAACTTGCTGGTTCTGTACATATCAAGCTTCTATAAATCTACAGTACTTAGTCATAACAGCCTATGGATTAACGGGAGCTACATGGACAACAGATTGGTAAGAACAAGCAAGCATTAATTAGTGTGAAGCAAATTTGTTCATAAATCACATAACGAAGCGTGAAGTGAATCGATCAGTCCTGAAGATGAAAGATGTGGAACTTATTAAGCAGCAGAGCGATTTACGTCGGTTTATGGTAACATCTAATTTCAAATCATGCCAGTAATCTGTGTATTTCGCCAAAGGGTAAAGTCATAACATATTCAAACGTTCAAACATACGCATACTAAGCGGATACCAATCATCAAATGAGGTAGATGACGCCGCGAATAATCTTCAACACAAACTAGGCGTGGCAATTAACTTAAAGATGTGGAAGTGTTTCCTAATCAAAGCTTGAGATACGTTAGTATCGACCCCAGTTTCTGTTGGCGTGAAACTCTTCTACCTGATGGGCGGGACGGGGATACCTTAAAAGTGATCGAATGTTGTCTGAAGTCGTGCTTAGTGATATTTCACACGCAGACGAAAATATACGTCAATGTCATCTTAAAAAAAATGTCCCTTGCTAAAAAAATCCATTATGTTAGTGTATGCCAAATGCGAAAAATACACCCTAGAATTTATCTTGTCTCCTGCACTGTGGGTGTTATACATTGCAGCATACATATGTTGCTTGCGGTTATGTTGTACTGTTAAACTGTTTGGCGCCTGATTCTTGTGCCATTGTTTTTCGTCGTTCGTTTGTTGGACCCGGCCCCATCAGTCCATTCATATGACCTTCTCCTGCCGTATGTGGAAAATACTTTTAAGTGGGTTTTGATACAAACCAACCATTCCAACATAAATGGGTGTAAGTGTTCTTGGTTGTGTTCGTTTAAATTCAATGTGGGATGTGCAGAAATCTATCGATTGAGTCGTATAACCTTACAGATTTTGCCCGGATATTCTCGGTGGTGGCTTCAAAAAAAGTGCAAATGATAAAACCATAGCATTCACTGACCTCTTGTTATTGACCTAATCAACATGGTCAACATTAAGTTATGCTATATGGTATTATACAGATCTTACAAACTTCAAAACCTTTCCGATTTTATGGACTAAATCAAAATTGGCAATTTATCCATAGTCGAATAGACCTTATTTATCTGAACGACCTATTCGCTTACTCATTATAAATATATCACACCCTATGAGTCCTAATAACGAAGTTGAGAAATAGGCCATGCCAATACTGTCCAAATTTCGCAAAACTGTGCGCACAGATTGTATCAAGTTTAAACAAATGTTAAGTTGGTTTGAAAGAAAGTCATTTTTCTTTAAGTTTGAGAGAAAATTATTTGTTATTGAGTGAGACAAAAGCATATAATTTTAATTCTGATTGAGAGGACTAAAATCTTACACATGTCTTTCTCAAAAACCATTTTCAATTACGACAGCATTTGCTTTAATTCTTATTTAGACTAAGCTTGTTTCAAAAAGACCCAATAATAGAATAATCAACATACAAATGTAATAAACAAGCTGGGTGTGCTCATCAACGCACTGGTTGACATTTCTATTAGCCTCTGAAGTGTCCTAATAGCCCTTCAGGGCTAGCTTATCTTAACAAATGCTGAACGTCTTTGGACATAGAATTCAGAGAGATAATAATGTAATAACCGAAAATCCTTGTTAATATGAACTAGATGAGTTGATACCGATCGTATCAATATCATTCCTAAGCCCAGTACAAAGAAATTTGGGTATTAAACCAATTGTTGTTGCGCAGTTTGGGTATATTGGTTCTTTTATTGACCGTAAGCCCGGGGCTCATTGGTACAAAATACATGAACATTTATATCACAATATATTAATTTCATTACAATAGACAAAGTCATGTTACATGCAGATCAATTTGGTGCGAATATCTAAGGCTTTAAATATAAAGTTTGCTAAAGATCACAACATGCGGGTTTTATCTGTTGACAGGAGTTCACACAATTTAAACATAGACGGACATGGTCGGCCATGTGCAGTGTAAAGGCGGCTATACTTAGTTTATTCAAACAAATAAATAACGGATTCATCAAACAATTTGGCTAATGTTTATCACAACATTCTCTTTTTACAAGCTTTCAAATAGCATAAGTAAGATACGCCATACACCATTCTGAAGATACACCATTCTGTCAAGAAATCGAGTTACAAAGACACCAGTGTGGCAACCTCTATCACACGGCAGCCCTTTTTCACCGCCTAAATTTGAAAGTAGACTCGCCCGAAGAATGACGTAATAAAACTTCGGGCGAGTCTTCGTTCAAATTGAGGCGCCATTCTGGTGTGCTTTTATCACAATTTCTTAACAGAAATGGATAACCATAAAATACGATGCAAACGAAAGCCTACACGCCATAGATTACTCTGTTGGTTGTATATTGAAAATATATATGATTGCAAAGACACTGGGGCTGCAGAAAGACTCCTGCGTAAGTATTTGTATATAAAAACGAGTAAGATTAGTATAAGCGAACTCTATAACTACTAAACCAGGACCGCAGGCTGTACCAGTATGGCAATCACTTCATGGGTACCTCCTGTCCCCTTGGTTTAAAACCACTTTTCATTGATAATTCTAAGCTATTGCTTGTAATACATAGCATCTCTATAAATGGGACTGTTTGGACTGTATAATCGTATAATATACGATTATGGGTAGTGAATGTACGCTATCTAGACTCCAGCTGACTAACCTTCTATTTTGTAGAAGGCCGAGTGGCTGAGTGGGCTAGGTAGCCTGCATTTACTGCTGGCGATTCGGTGCCTAACTCTGTGGATCGTGGGTACGTTCCCGGACGGGTTTCAACCTACACAATTTTCTGAACAGGTATATGTTCTAACTAAGAAAGTGCTGCAAAATACCTAAAGAGCAACATTGGACAGCATAAACTGTAAGGCAATAAAATTGACGATAGCGTTAATATCAACTTAGTGAAATAATGATGAGTGCATAAACATAATTGTTATATTGGGTTGCCTGAGATTGTGATATAATTCTGTTTTAAGAAAATTGTGTTACGTATTCCCTGTACATACTTGTAGTATGCTGATTATGATAAAAAAAAAATCGTATTTATATAACACTTTCACTTGAATATTCGCTTACTTTTTGTTGAGACATAAGTCTTATTCACTGATGTAGAGTAATCGGCTTAAGCCGTAAATAGTAGACTGAGATTTTGGGTCCGTATACTTATACTGTCGTATATTCAGGAATATCTAGTGTCGGAGTTATTGGTTTTGCCAAGCTGTCCGCATTGATTGAAACACATCGTCGTCATACATCCAATGCCATGTGATTGAAGCAGTCGCCGTCTTACCTCCATTGCTGGCGAATAGATGGCTTAATAAGAAATAAGTACATCTTGAATGTAGTGATATTCCGTAAAATACCGAAAACTGTGCCTTTTTTGCCAGGCAAAGTACAGCTGTATAAATACACATGCCATTCATCAATGCGTTGCCTTTTTTAGAAACACTAATAAATTTATTTATTTTTCTTAAATTAGAAAGTGAATCCATCAACACATCTTCAGGTTGTTAAGCAACCGTTTTTTTGTAACTGTTTTTAAAAGTCAAGCTCCGTTATGGGACTTGCTGGTAAGATAGTGATGACGCGATTTTACCACTAAGTTGCAGTCCGCGTTGAACATATAGCTGGTAGTTGATGGTAACAAACGGATCAGAAGCATTCGGTAAGCTGTTTAGTTGTAACCGCTCCAAGGACAGTATACAACAATGGATTTGAGATGGCGGTTAATTTTATGAAAGCGTAAAATCCATGTTTCTGTAAACTAAATTATTTTACAACAATCACAAACAATAATACTTACTCTATATCAGTAAATTTTATACTGCAAGCCTCGTATAATTCATTGGTAACATATAAAAACCATTGTGTTTTAATATAAACCTAAACGAAAGGCGGCATGACGATAGTATTCCTCTTTCAATTTATTTGTGACACAACCGTGTACTCCTTTAAATTATCTTGTATTTCTTAGAATTGCTATTATATAACATGGTGTATCATATATCCATAGCTTAAATAACGTGGACACTCCATATCAGGTTTGCTTAAAAATCTATGTTTTATTGATTTAATAGGCATAAGTTTTTTTTTTCTTGGCATATGATTCGAAAGCCCATATAGTCTAGAAGGGGGATGGACATGGACATGTTTGTTTTTGTTCTTGCGGCTGTGTAATTAAAATTTAACCTCGGATTCTTCAAAAGCTATCTATTATATGAAGCAACCTTAACAGTAATACAGCTCTGTTCGGGTGGAGGGCTATACAATCGAATTATCACCCCGCTGATTGAAATATAGTATAAGATCGTTTACCAGATACACCCTGGCCAACTTACAAAAGACCATTTATTGTAACAGGCTTCAATGACAGCTTATCTTAAGTCTTTATTAACAAAATTGGTTACCGGAAGACTGTTAATAAAGTGATAGGACAAAAGTCTGGGCAATAGCGTAAAAGTTTTGTTTATGTTATCAAAATTATAAGCCATGCCAATTTGCATTTCTTCATGTCTGCATCATTGCAGTTTAGAACAGACAGCAAGATTTATAATTCTAATTTCATTTTGTTTAACAATTTGTTTCCATCCATATTAATCCGTAAGTCACCATACGACGAACCATCAGTTATCATTTCTCCTGATTCACATTGAAACAGCCACGTCTTTAGATGAGATATATTAGAACTTGATAGACGCGAGTTGCTTCGGATCTTGATCAAGAACTCAATATTTATGGGATATCGTTACGTACTTCGGAGTATTGGCTTTCGTTCTGGCATACGTTGAGGTATGTTTCAAATCTCTCAAACTAAAATGTACACGATTGAACTTTTCAGTCTCTGTATCATACCAGGGCGCCTCTACTTTAAAACTGATATTATCTTAGTCACGTTGAACAGTGAGGGTCCGCGGCTGTGGCTTTGTGGTTAGCGTGTCTGTTTACTAATCGATTCGCCTATTGTGGTCATTTACTGTATTGAATAAAGCTTATCGTTAAAAATTATAATAAATAAATCTATTTCAATGCACGATAATTAAGGTCGTTCGAATAATTTAAAGTCGTTGTTGTTAAGTGGTTAGTATGATGTACTGCCTTTTGATGTATTGATGTATATCACAGACCTATTGATGCTTATATCGCTTGGCGCAAATGCTTTCCGCTCTTTACCTCTGTATATGGTTGTATTAAATGCGTACATATGTTACATATAGCAAACGCTATACAATTATCTCTTTTCGTCTCGGGAAAAGACGTTGTCTGTGCTCGTCCAATTGTCAAGCAGGGCAAGTGAAATTGAAGAGTAAATGCGGAAACAGTTTCCACATCTGTCCATTCACATTTCCTGAAAGTTCTACTGATCCACCGCTGACCACTTATCATCGACAGAGCAGGATCTTAATCTAATTATGATTTGATTAGACTTTATAGCGAATAATTGAACAAAGTTAATATAGATTTATATCGGATACAATTTATAGGCACAAATATCTCTATCCGGTTAAAGTGTACATGAGAAAACTGGATATAATATATATATAATGCATGTAAAAAAAACTCCTAGATTGCCGCAACCATATCGTATGACTCAACGTACCAAGGAACACAAACTGAAGAGCGACACCTAAATATAGCATTGTTTGGTCAAGTCAAGTTGTATCAGTATTTCCATTATTATTATTATTATTATTATTATTATTGCGAAAGTGATGTTGACGAGCTTTTTTCGTTGTGATTGAATTTGTTCCGTTCTTTAATTTATACATTTAAAAGACCAATGTCGTTTTCAGTCAGCATAGATTGTTAAGGCGTTCTATTTGAGAAGCATTCATTGTGGAAATTGTTCCATTATGCAGATCCATGGTAGATACTGTATAGAAATAACGGAAACACGTTTCACAGCTGCCTATTAAAACTTCCTGTTACTGCAGTCAACAACCATTCACCACTTAAAACGACTAGTAGCGACTTTAATCCGTCTATCCTTTGAGTTAATTACAATGTAAAGCTGGGCTTCGTCGAAATGTTCCGCACGACATATTGGGAGAACCAATCGATATGAACTGTGAGTAAAACGTCCCATATCATCAGTCTACACTGTTAGCAAAACAATATTAATTTACCTGAATATATAGTTAATTAAATACAGGACAAGCCTGTGTATCACGAGTTGTAAGTGTTTAAAAAACTAGGACGTAAAATGCTGTAATCTGTGACACGGAAGCTTTATAATAAAGTTTTCAGTTAATAATACCACAAGATAGGCCGTAAACAAATTGTACACTTTGGATTAGTGTGGTTCAAAACGCATTTCCATTTTATCTGAGTATATAGTGAATTAAATACAGGGCAACCCTGTTTATCGTATGTGTTTACGAAAGTGTTTAAGGAACTATGACGTTAAAAACAGTAATCTGTGAAACGGAAGCTTTATAATATATATAGTTCTAAAGTAATAAAACCAAAAAGTGGACCTAAATATACGAATGTTGCACTTTAGATTAATATAGCTGAAAACATTGCCATGAGGATTTTTTCTCTGCTCCATTGCTATAGCTTTCATTGTCCAATGTTTTAAATAGTATTATTCAGGCATTATCCTATCATCTTTTTGACGAATTCAGCATTCTTCAACACCAGAAAACTCTCTTATTAAATTGTTGCAATTTCCTAAAAGCCAAGCTTATATTTATTTTCGTTAAAGTGCTGTCGGCTTTAGGTTGCTAGTGATTTTTTAAATGTTTGTTTGATAGGAACTGTCGGGTTTTTTTTTAAAATCAACCCCATAATCTGGCAAGTCGTAATGTGCGTGAAATAACCTAAAGTACGACAATAAACCATAGACAAACAAGCAAGCAAAAACATTAACAAAAAAACCGCAACATATATATTACTTTATTCAAAGAATATAAAACGACTGAGATAATCACCTATATATAACCCTAATCCAGTTGCTAATAGGAATGGATATTACTTCTACTTTCGAAAGATGCTAGCAAAACGGTATTTTCTGCCGTCAAAATATATTGATAATGAGAGAGAGAAAAAAAACATGGGACAATTTGGAAAGCAATCTGGGAAATAAAAACAACAAACAAGCGAAAGAAGAGAAGTATGGCAAATAACAAAATGTGGGAATATAGTGTGCTATCCAGGTGTATGTGATGTGCTTAGTTTTATCAATCAACTGGCATTCGTGCGTGGAATTATTTCATGTCCGTCCGTTCCCAGCAACTAAATACATTATGGTTACTACGGCCGAACCGGAGATAGTACGGTTTGACAGAGATATATTGTCATCAATTCATCCAAAAGACAAAAATAAAATATAATGATGAGCGAATTTACTTCATATCTTGTTATTTTTATTTGTTTTTTAATTTGTTATTATAGTTTTAATTAAATATTCATACGTTCGTGTTTTTTTTTTTCTTTCAGGTATTATGCCATTGTCCATCCATTTTCAGCCATGAAAATACACAGTTCAGCGAGGACAAAGAAAATTCTCGCAGCGACATGGATTATACCGATTGTTCTAGCATCTCCGTATGTTTACTGTCGAAGTTTTCCGGTCATCATCGTGAGTGAATACGGAAAGATTTCCCGCCAAATTTGCAATGATAAGTTCGATGACATTGATTTGGCTATATTTGGTGAAGAGAGCGGTAGATTTCGTAGAGGCTATTTTATATTTCTATTTGTGTGCATATATCTTATCCCAATGACAGTTATTGTGACGACATGTGGGCGGATTGTGGTGTCTTTACTGTCACCTATAGATATCAAAGGTCTATCTAATAATAGAACGGAGCAGGCGATCCGACATGAGGAAAACAAACGCAAGGTAAGTCTATTAACTATATATCTGGACCAAAGCAGATAATAATCTATGTGGTTAAAATCAATAATTTGATCGTAACATAAGTATAAAATAACTGCGAAAGAAAAAAGCAGATCCGTAAATAAACACTGCTTGTACGAATGTTGGAGTTATACAATCCACAAAGTGCAACCCTAAACATAGTCTTGTTCATTAGGCAATAGCCAACATTGTTTCTAGTGATCAATTTTTATTCTAGAAAAAGCAAAATGTATTAGACAACTGGTACTACTTTTCGCCATTTCTACCATGTTTAATAAATAAAATCTTCGAGAGCTGGTGAAACGGGATTACCAATACTTTAAATCTACTCCTTTAATAGGTATTGAGCCAAACCTACAACATCAAATGAAACGTACGTTTAAACTTTTATTTGCATAAGGCAGTGTTTTCAAAACCGTTATTTTAACTTTATTGTAACTTGAATCTTCAAGAGAAAGTGACACAACAAATGATCTGTAACAAATTGCTGTTCATTGCTTTCGTGCTGTTATATATTGAAAAAATGTATTAAACAGTGATTAAACAAGCATGTTAATTTAGTACAATTCTTTATTTTATTTTTTATTTTTTCAGGTTGCTCGGATGGTAATCGTTGTATCTTTGGCCTTTATTCTTGCCTGGTCGCCGCAGTATATCGTCAGCATCATCAGTCAAATACAGACGGACAGTTTTCTCAGAGAAGGGAATTTCTTCTTTACAATGTTACTTACACACTTGTTTGGCTTTACGAATAGCTGTATCAACCCATTTATCTACACGTTAATGAGTGTGAAATTTAGGACATGCTTCAAGGCTGTATTCAGAAGCATCACCGACTGTTGTCGCCCTACCGCTATTGGTGCCAACAGCATCTATTTCGCGAGGAAATTCTCGGCGAGATTTCACAATGGATCTATATTGCGGTCAAGCGCTAAGCATTCCTTTTACGGCTCAGCCACAAATATTACAAACGCTGATGGCGAAATCGTTATCAATTTGCTCGTCATGAGAAACGGGGTTAGTGATCTGGGAACACGGCCCAATGAAGCTGACAGGACCGCCGATCTGGTTTTAGCTAACACCAGTGTCAGTTTAGACGATCATACCAGCCACAACATCGATCGCAGGACACCTTCTGCCTCATGCGACGCCGACACGGACTGCTCTATTAATCTTCTCAGTGCCAAGTGTGATTGATATCGTGACGACGAACTGTTTATTGTGAAATCTAAATCCATATTGAAGTAAGTCTCGTGTGATAAAACTGTTATTGCCTATTGTGAGATTTATGACGTTATTTTTGTTTTACCGCAATCCGTCATCCTCGACTTAGATTGGGTTGATGAAGACGTACATATTGACAGATAAATCGTCATAGTAAATACGTTTGGATTTAAACTGTGCTTATTACTTGATATTTAAACGACATTCAGAGTGCTGTCAGGCCCGTCAAGGATGATAATGATAAGACAGATGTGTGGGATATTTAAGAAAAACTAAATGTTCTGCAGCAGTGAATGTATACTCGTTGTGATTAGTACCGTATTTCATATAAGCGGAATGTAGGCATGGATGCAGGAATGGATCTTTTTAATTATTATATTCTCTGTAATTTAAAAATGACCTGTTGGAAGAAGGTGTATCGTGCGATGAATGTACACTCATTTGTATTTTGGGATTTGTAATGAATTGATACTTACATCTCACGGTTGTGAAAATAAATCTACATTCATTTAACAACGAGCGCTATCGAAGTTTCGGAAAACAAATTTCATCTTGCTATCTACGCGCTCTTTAATTGAAAATAACAAATTGGTGGACTCTTCCGATTTGAATTGAACGTAAATTTAATGAAATCTTTTTAGTGGTAATTGAATGCACTACCCAATTAGCAATGCAGTAAGAGCAACAAAAGTGAAACAAAACATTGCCAACATAATGTAAAAGTGTCTCTGAATTGTTGATTGATTGGTTTACTGGATTGTTGGTTCGAGGGTTGGTTGTTTGGCTAGCTCATTATACCCTATTGTTTTTTTTAAACGCGTTGTTTTAAATTTGAGTTTCGCGCCACCACACTTTTTCTTGACACCTTGGGGCCTTTTAGAAGTTTGGTTTTTCTATTCCATGACCACTTTTTGTGTCTTACATTAAATTGTGTAATTAGGAAGTTAATGTGAGATAAAGTGATTTATTTTCGGACAACTTGTCGTGGAAACAAATACCATAAAATATTTACATCACAACATGTTCAAGATATATGAGGAGCATAACGGACATTTCAGATATAGCAAAAATAAAACACTGGCAGTGCCGTAGACAGGAAATACAATGTTACGACCCCCCCCCCTCCCCCCCCCCTGCTCACCATCGTCCTGCACCCCTCTAAATCACAGTTTCTAATACATATTGAGAATAGGGTAATTTTTTCAGGCTCATTAGCAAATACCCAAAACACAAGACAAAATAAAACTTAAATTGAAACAACCACATGACGCCGATAATCTTATGATATTTAAGTAAATATAATATGGGACACCTATTATTATTATTATCAATAATAATATATGTTCAAATTAAACGGGTGAGCTGACTGGGTCCAAAAATTCAACTGGTCAACGGTTTGTTTAACGTCCTACTCAAGGGTATTTCACTTATATGACTACGGATTGTCCACTTCACACTGCACCTAGCCTTAATACGGTGGAAAACTCGTAAAAAAACAACCCCGCGATTGCCGGAGCCACAACATATGACTCGCTCATATACCTAATAATCGACAGGCGGACTCGAACCTGTGGACAGTAAATCGAAGCTAACACTAAGCCACGTCCGCGGGCCAAACTGGTCAACGCAGTGTCAAACTGAACTTTTGGCTATTAATGTTGATATGGTGGTTGAGTGACGATTCCTGTCTGGAGTTAGCGCCCATCACTAGGGAAACCTACCATAGGCTGAAATCCGGAAACTGAAGATCAAAACTGTTAGGAATCGAGAACACCCGGATGACTTTAAATCTTTGAGTCGAGTCTTTAGATTTTATATTCTTCCGGGTATAATGGCCCTCTGTAACTCACTCGACATCGCATGGTAACTTCCATTTATCCGTTAATACTCAAACAATTGCACATAAACACCCAGCGCAAAAGTTGCCATGGTGACAAGGGGCTAAGAAAACCAAACTGACATTTTGTGTTGTGAAAAAAAAAAACATAATTTCATTTATCGTAAAGGCCAAACTACTAATCTGATTAAAATCCAATCTGGTGTAGCCCCCTTTATGTTCTATCTGACGTAATTTAACGGAATATCTATACAAAACGGCGTTGATTGGTTTGCGTAGAAGAGCCATAAAACGTTGATTATGACGAGCCGATGATTTACGTTTGGTGACCATGTGATTCGACTTATTATTTAAAACTTTTTTAAAAGACCTTTGGTAAACTCAAGCAGTTTTTGACGTCACATAACTCTCTTGAGCATATGCATATATCTAATCTGCAGTCAAGAACGCCGTTCTAGCAAGGTAATTTAGACATAATATTAATCTGATTCATGCAAATTGAGGAAAGCCAAACCAAGCAACAAGCCTTAACCGGGTCCTGTTGCGAAGATCCTGAACATCCATTTCATCTTGAATTGGGTTGTTAAATCAAACCGGTTTTCCAGTCACAGAAGTTCCACCCGGTATTCGATGGCTTAAGAAAAAAGTTTTTTTATTTTTGAAAACCAGTTGTTCCGGAGGTAATGTCGCCGATCAATACAACACTGATTAGACCAGTACGGCGATTTCTCGTTTCGCTCTTTGAGATCGACAAGGTAACAATACTTGATGACATTCTGTAACCACATGCTAATGTATAATGGTCCGAATATTATGTCTGGGTTGTGTTTTTTTTTAGGAAGTCATCCCATCAAAGGACTGATCTCAGAAACTGTATCCTGGACCAAGGCACACAGGAAACCTAAACAATGAGTCATCAATAATTCCTGTATCACTTCAAAAGTAAAAAAAAATTGTATGTATCGTGAAACATGTTGGCAATGCTTTCACGGGATTAACTACATTCAATAGCATATCTTTCTGACGAAGGAAGCTCCTAATTTCACATGACCAAGGATGAAATCACAATGAATAGGACATGCTGGATATTAACCACCTGAATTATGCTTAAAGGAATTAGGCGAATAAATTAACTTCACGAAAATGAGAGTCGGGATACATTGTTGCAAGTAATTATTGTAACATATAATTTACAAGGCGATTTATAACAGTGCACTTTATAGGGGAACAAACACATTTGATAAAATATGCGGAGAATACACACAAAATTTGTGTTTAATAGACCCAGCATGTGCACCCTTCATACCAAAAAGTACATGCAAACAAAATCTGAACGATCAAAGTGAAGAAAGTTGACACTCGATGGAATTTGTTACTATGACTCAACTACAAATGCATATACAATGTCCCCTAGCCCTTGGCAACATTTCTGAGTCCTTACCCGAAGATAGAACGCAGATCATTTGTGGTATGGATAAGATTTGTGCTGTCTTTCTAAACACAGGCGGTAGGCAACGGGCTTCAAAGGTCTGCCCAATACCTAAGACAAATCAAACGAATTCTTAGACAAGCTGATAAAGTGAGAAGTCACGAAAAACAACTTTGATGTAATTTGTACGCTTCTCGTCAAACACAATTAGTTTATCTTATTTTTTAAGTGGCAATGGAAGGCAAGGAACAACTTCGTATGGATAACAATTTCTCGAAACGTTGTGTGAAATAAATGAAGAAGTTGTTATCCATATTAAGCTGTTCCTTGCTTTAAAGTGTATCTTCGCTGTTGAAGAAAGTCCCATCCGATTGTCAAAGTGTAGCGAAGTTTCTAATCCCTCTACATACTCATCCCATTCTGCATCAGGCTGCATACAGTTACTAAAGAGCACCTTATATGTTAGCTACACTACTTGAGTCTTCCTAACCATTAGAATAAGCTAACGCTACCATGATTCTACACCTTGTCTTCCAATATATAAATATAATTTGTATAACCGTACCTTATAGTTAAAACCATTCCACTTCGTCCTTCAACACTTCAAAATCGTGATTTGTCAGCCATATAACATATTCGTTTGTTATTCGATTTAAACTGCATTCCACGTTTGCAAACGATGTTTGGCGCGATCTCTCACAGTTGGGAACCATCCCTCGGTGAGCGTTCAACTAACAGAAAAGGATGTATTTCGGCGAGGTAAGAGACCGTACAGGTTCAATGATATGTTTTATTCAGATACAGGCCTTATTTGTAACGGCTTCGTACGGTTGGTCGTCAAACCTGTATTAACTATAATAAAAGATACGTATTTGCATCTACGTACATGTTGGTGCCGAATCGGTAGCGATCGTTTTTTTTATTTGGCCGGAAGAGGACGGACTTTGTAAATCATTCGTTCATAGCATGGATACATTGTTGTTGTTGCTGGAGTTGATTTCCAGACAGAGTCCTCTGGGAGGAGAATCGTTACACGATCTACGCCAAATGATTCAAAATGTAACAAAGATTAACCCCTACATCCCTTGAAAGGTTACCATTAAATATACTTACATGTGGCATCGACTTATCACTTCTTCATTTTATCAAATAACCCGAGGTATACGGATATATACCTACCTACGACCACTGGTAGTTTAGATTTTGAGAGTAGCCAGCCTGGCCGATGGTGTCACCCGGCCGACACGTTTGTATCCTTTGGGTTAATAGTATGTGTGAACTGTCAAAGGTTTAAAAAGTCGACTCTATAGGTCTCGTGATGTAGGCAACTATTTAAAAAAGAAAGATATGTGATTGGTCAAAATTTGTTCAGCTCTTCTGTTAAGTGATAAAAGTACCAAAGCATGGCCACGTGAATGAATTTGACAGTAGTTTAAGCAATACCCAATGTTTAAGATCCAATTATAAAATGTATATACCTCGATTAGAAAATTAGAGAGCACAAGTCAACACAAGAAATAGTTTAAGAGTTTAACCTATATGCATTGGATTACAGAAAGCAATCAATTATTTTGATTGCTTTAAATAATGGAGTAGTAGCGAGTACGACAAAAGCTATTAGTATAACACAAAGCACAAACTCGCTCAATTATTTTACTGTACCACTGTCGTCTGATTCCGGTAATAAACAACAAGTCCCGTGGCAATAACGTTAGTGGTATAAATACAAACAGCGTGAATATGACATTAAATCCGAAATCGATCCAGTAGTTTGAAATTCTTGTCAAAAGATATTATGATTTAATTTTCATGTACCTTGCCATCCATGGCGCATTTGAAACATTGATATATATATTATTTTTTTAACATAAAAAAACCTGTATGTGACAAAGTAATTGGACAAAATACCGCTTAGCTAGATATAATTTTCTCAGCACCACGAATGCTTTGATTGCAAACCATGGATATCCTACTTACATACAGTTATTAAAGACAACGTATATGTTAGCTACGGTACTAGAGTCTTCCTAACCTTAACAAACAAAGGGAACTCTATCATGATTCTTCGCTTTATCTTCCAATACATTTGTTCCAATATAAACAAATGGTATGGCCTAATCTTGATTTTAACCACTCTGAATTCGTGCGAGTTAGATTAACCCATAAAACGACCACTTGATTTAAATTTTCCATGTCGCAATCAATTATTTATCAGCATTATACCCCACTCATTTTTGGTCGGTTTAAATTGTCATCCCGATTGATGAACGAGATTTGGCGGAAATGCCTTGGGGTCTCCCAGTTGGGAACCATCAATGACCGGGGCAGACTTTTTTTGGTGGGGTAAGAGGCCATATAGAGTCAATGTTATTGTTTATTCAGATGCAGGCATTAAGTGACCAGAGAATAGACAAGCATGTTGCATTCAATTACTATGACTATCTGCTTCCAATATTAACTCTCTGTATTCATTTCCATAAATCAGTTACCATTTTTACCTGCTGTGAATATAGTATCTTTCCACTTTTAATAAACCCTAGAAATAAAAGAGAGGGATGTTAAAGGGCAGGAACCATACCAATGATTACATATTGCATATATTCGTCTTCTTTACGTAATTTATTTCTCTTTTTATTGTTTTTTATTTATCGAAATTTATTTTACCGTTAGTCAGTTAGATTCGACGGTTACATTTCTCAAGTAGCTAGATATTACTTTTGGGCTTTTCGATAGATACTATCATGGAATATAACTTGATATACCGATCACAAAATGCAATACACATTAAGGACTCTCAGGTGTAAAATTTTGACTTTTTTTGTCTTTCTGAAATCTTATTTTCATAATCTTGATAATACCAAAAGTTTGGCCCAAAAATGTAGTATTTTAGAATGTTTTTTAGACTTAAATTGTAAAATGCCTGCTTCAAAGGTTATGTATATCAAAGGGCGGAAGGGGTTAACGAGATTATCTCACCTCGATTGACTACCTGCTGACTATTACCACAAACCAATTAGCGAAAAGCCCACAGATCAATTATATGATCGGTGGGGATGTGTATTTGTGCTGAACAGTAGACATGGTGAACAAATGTTTGTGGGTGGTAGAACACACATTTATACGGACTACTCACGCCTCCAGTAGCACTCCTACTGTTAGTCATTAACAAAGGTGTGAACGAAACCTGTGATGCCAACGTCTGTAAAATGCCAGAGTTAAAACTGCCATTTAAAGACATTGTTTTAAAATTATGTATTTAAAAATTATTGCAATTGATAAAACTCTATTTCGCCTTTTCATTCAATTATAAAAAAAAACATGTTGCTAATTAAATTTATTGGAGTAATCCTGAAACAAACCCGAGTTCAATCACTTACATACGTTAACCCTGTTTTCTCAGCTTTCATTTTTTTGTTTTTTATGATTGAAATCGTTTATTTCTCGTAAACTATTTGCACTAAGTCTTTGAAATTTGGCACAGACCATCTTTGAGCCATTATCTATCTAAAAAAACCGTCATGCAGTTTTCTATATTTATTTTCGTTTTGAAGATATTTAGCAATATTTTTTTAAGGGAAGGTTTTTATTTTTTACATATATTTTTATCAATTGTTTAAAAACTAACTTGAATTTTAAAAAAATCCCTTTGACGGGTTTTTAGCTTAAATACCGGTCTACACAGACATGCAAGTTTAAATTTGAAATAAGCATACATGGGCGACAAAGTTTCTTTTAGCTAATAAATCTTGGTAACTTTTTTCAGCCAACTCTTTCTTGGTAGCCACTTTTAGAAGGCATTAGTGAGCTACAGTTTGTTTTGGACAAAATTAAGTTGTTATTGGTTACGTTTTCAAAAAGTTTCGTCTTGGTTGGGATCAAGGAAGTGATAAAAAAAACTTTGTGGTTGATTTCCTATCTGAAGATAACTAGAATTTTTCTGCGAGAACGAATATCCCCGCGGTATGTGATATAAGGTGTGTTGCTGCTCCTTTCAAATTGACAGCTATTACAGGTCCACTTGGGGAATACTTAAAAGTGTAAGCATGTAAACACATGAATGTACATTAAGACAGCATATATGTACAAATTAAAGGGCAAAGTTGGATAAAATGTAACTATCTTCCATTAAAGGGAAATAACTCACTAAGACAGCATGTGTACAAATTAAAGGGCAAAGTTGGATAAAATGTAACTATCTTCCATTAAAGGGGAATAACTCACTAAGACAGCATGTGTACAAATTTAAGAGCAAAGTTTGATCAGTTGTGGCTATATGTTATTTGTGACGGCACGTAGTGGAGGCACAAATTATTGTTTGCACGTGGGTATGAATGACGTCATCGGTTGACGGAAACATGTGACAAGAGGGCGGGGACTCTTGTTAAGGTGTTTTGGTCCTTCTAGAGCTTGTTCTCAGAAGCGTAGCATATCAGAAGTCATTTTCCAGAGTGTATTTTTTGTTTGGTCAAATACAAATTGTGTAGGTTTTTTATCTCTGGTTTTTAATGCTTGTATTATATTAAAATGAAATACTTTGTCATATGGTCTGGGTTGGCCCTGATATAATTATGAATAGTATTATTGCAACGAAAGGATTTATGGAGTACGTATCGCTACTTCTATCAGAATTCAAATGTGATATCTGTCTGTAATTGTGTAATGGAGAGTTAAAGGCCTATATATATATACTTATACGTGTATAAAATGTTTTATTGTGATTGTATATTTATAGAGTTAGTAGGTTAGTGATTTGCTGCGCTAATAAACGGAAACATTCTTCCTTCCAAAACAAAGAAGTTGCTTGTTGTAGGAAATAGATCATATAGCATATGATAGGATTGGATAAACCTTTAATATTACAGCATTCATTAAAAGGGAATAACTCTGGAAAAAATTATCAACGCAGTCTCATAATTACATCTTGCACATTTTCTCTCATGCACACAACTTTTCACTAACATAGAATAAAATTACTAACTGAAGAAGAATGAAATGCAATATCAGCCATTTTCTTAACAAGAGGAAGTTAGATACCAAGTTTGAAGTTAATCGGGGAATTTTTTTTCAAGCTAACGTGTTCACAAACAGTTGTGACGGACGGACGGACCAACGCCGAATAGCATTTATAAGTCCCTCCCTATTATAGTAGTGGTGGACAATAAGGCCGAACAATATTGGCCTTATGTAACAGCACTATAGTCTTATTAAAGGGCAATAACTGTGGGAGAAAAATGATCAACGCAGCCTCATAATTACATCTTGCACAACTTCACCCCATGTGTAGTTTTCACTTACGTAGAATACAAACTCGAGAAGAACAAGGCCAAAAAATATTGGCCCTACAACTTATTAAAGGGCAATAACTCTAGAAAAAAATGATCGACGGAGTCTCATAATTGCACAACTTCACCACATGTGTAACATGCACACAAGTTTTCACTAGCATAGAATACTAACTAAAAAAGAATAAGGCGGGACAATATTTGCCCTATGTAACAACATTATAGGCTTGTTAAAGGTCAATAACTCAGGGAAAAAATGATCGACGGAATCTCATAATTACATCTTGCACAACTTCACCACCAAGGTAACATGCGCACAACATAGTTGTTACTATGTTTTCACTAACATAGGGTAAAAACTGTAGCAGAAGAAGGCTGGACAAAATTGTGTCTACAGACGGATGGACAGGCGAACAAGCCGATTCCAGTATAACAACTTCATTGCAGGGGGTATAATAATTTGTTGACAGTTGACCAAACACAGATGCTCTAAGTCCATGTAAAATTTCTTTAGAAATTCGATCCTGAGGCTTTTGCATAGGGTAGAAACATTCTATTCTGAAACAATGCGATAGTCATTTACCCACATTTATGCTATGCTTCTTCTATCATTTTATCTTCTAAGACATTTTCAAATTCAAAGACATTTTTCACTTATTTGTAAAATATAGTGAGTTTTTAGTGTGAGAGAATTCAGTGAGAAAAAACATTTATATCATCAAGCAAGACCTCCTCTAGCACAACAATGGCTATACATTAAGCTAAAAAAAAAAAAGTTTCAAAGAAATAAATGATGCCAAAGTCACTAATTTCATACTTGCTTGTTTTATATCATGAATTATGAAATGTTCTAAATTTTAGTTACATAATAGGGTTAACTTTGCAAAATCGGAAAATAAACTGCAGTTCACTCATTAACACGCCTTTCGAGATGTTTTCTGTGGCTTTATTTTGGATACTTTTTTTTTAGGAAAATGAATCACTATTAGCAGATTTTCATGTTTTTTCAATTACATAAAAGATAATCAGACATTATCAGATAGCATACATGTACACCCTGCATGTATAAATATCTTTGCTTTAAATATATTTGAACAAATGATGAAAGAAAATTGTGTCTCCACTGGAATTTGAACCCCAGACCTTAGGTTTCAGGCCCAACACTCTACCAAACGAGCTAGTGGCTCATGGCAGAATGAGACCCAAACTCTAACCTTACTATATCCATACAGATACAGGCCTGCCTGCCTTGCCTACCTTAGAAAAAAATTGTGCAAAATTTTTATTTTTTTTTTTGTATTTTCTTAACATTTCGTGTATTTCTGTGTTACAGCATAGCATAGAATTATAACTTTTGTGTGTATTTTGATGGTCCATTGGTTTATTGAAGATAAATCATGTGTAGAAAATACTCCAGAATACACCAGTAGGTACATGTAGGCAGGTCTGCAGATGTAAAAAGTACAATTGATCAGTATTAAATTTAAATTTCGAAGTACTCTCTAAAACTAGGCGTACATGTAGTTACTAATAACTATTTTGGAAATAACTTAAAAGCCATGATAAGAACAATTCAAGTTTGACAACAAAATAATTAATTGCCACTGTCTGTTATTTCTAAGCATCAGTCCACAGGTATGTACATGTATATAGTTTTCATTTGTGAGGTTAGTATATAAATGTGTTTTACTCTAAATTTAGAAACGATAGAAACTGAAGCATTTCCTTTAATATTAACTCCAATGCACTCTTGAGAAATAACACATTGGTCTGATTTACCAGGTTGATGGGCTGCGGTGTTTTCAAAATGCCATTCTTCGAAGACCAAATCATCAGTCACAGAGATAAAGATGTGGCAAGCGGAAAAAATGGCACTGTCTCAAATTAAAACTGTCAAGATGGCTTGCAATGGTGGATGAGTTTAATGCTAATCTGTCTTCCAGTTCATTAGACAGAAGGATGACAGAGTAGGACAAGAACAGAAATGAACCGAGCTTAAGATGGATGACCAGCAACAGGCACACATACCCCAATAAAGACATTCCCAACAACAACACAATTGCTATAGCAACAGACATTCCTATTCTTATGGCCATTAAAGTGCTGCAGAACACATTCTTACATACAAAAACCTACACCGTCATTTGCATGAATCAGAATCTTGATTAACGTGAAAAAGTGAACCAGAAATAAATAAATCAAAGAATAAAAAGTCCATGTCAGAAGAATAAATTAATTTAATGTAAAAGGCATCTTTATTTAAGTATTTAAGAAATTCTGAGGAAAAGAAATTAGACAAGAATAATATTAAAAGTTGAGAGTGTACAAATTTAAAAAAATATATATAGTAATGGGACACAAACCCTTGTTTATTTACATCTACATGTATTCAAAATCTAAAGCCCTTTGGTTAAGAGTAGAATAATTGAAGTATAGCTGTCAGTTTTGAGGTATTTTAATCTTATAACAGAGTGTTACTCTTTTAAAATCTATGCCATCATATATTTTTAAAAGCAATCACACTGGCAC
>JAVFBW010112071.1:0-13243 GCA_034783835.1 Mopalia ciliata | reverse complement strand
CCCCCCCCCCCCCCCCCCCCCCCCTCCCTGTCATTGGCGGAGCCACTCATGTGACATACAGTTTTATTAGAAAAACATTTTTTTCAAAAATTGAGTAAACAATCTAGCTACATCTTGGAAATGAACATTATATGTGTAAACAATACTAGCATGTCAATGTTATCTAATATGCAAGTTCACTGCAAGTGTACTAGTGTGTTAAAAGGCAGATGTAAGAAGGGAGATAGTAAAATCTGTATGAGGAAGAGTTGTCTCCCCTTTGTCTATCCTATAGCTCTTGGTTTCGAGAAATTATTTCCAAACTGTTCTCACACTATTTCCCAAGCTATTATTATTATTAGCGTTATGTTTTTTTTATAAAAGAATACAAATTTGCCAATTTCTGTAATATGCACAAAATGAATACAATTAGTCAAAACAATTTAAGGAAAAAATCCATAACTTACTCAAGTTACAGGATTTGCCTTTCCATCCGTTTTGACATTGACATTTGTAATCACCAACCAAATCGATACATTTTCCCCCGTTCCGACATGGGTTAGTGCTACATTCATCCCGATCTGGAAATTTAAACGAAACATAATAAAATGTATTCTTCACAAAATGTTTTGTTTTAATATAAAACCTTGCAGACACTTTGAACCCTGAGTCATTGATATTAATAGTCAGTTATACTATCCGTAATATTCAAAAGTTTAATTTAAAATTAAAATGTAAGTTTGAATTAAATACTTGAACTAAATACTTACTGATGTTACAGAAGGGGCCCTCCCACCCCTCTGTACAGAGGCACCGGAAAGCGGAGAGTCCATCAATGCAAGTTCCCTGATTTAAACATGGACTACTCGCACAGTCATTTATATCTGTAAGAAAAACGGTTCAATAAATCTACATGTATACAAGTATTGTATCCATGGGAAATTGATTATTAACAGAATTGCAACCATTATATTTGTATTTAAAACAGAAAATATTCTCATTTTATGTTATCTGTTCGATTAATTGGTTTGATAAGTTTATATGAAAACAAGTATTGTTGGATAATCCAATGTAAATTGAAGATTTACTGAACTGCAATTTTATCTTAAACACAAAATCTTTTCATTGTTTTAACAGACACAAAGCCATAAAATGTGAAATGTTTTGCTCAGCTTGAAAATGACTGTTCCTCAACGGCAAAGTAAAGACAGTATGACCCTGCTTGAAATACACAGCCCGTTACCGGCCGGAGTATATCACATGCTTATCCTAATTGGTTCATTTGACGATAAAAACAAAACACTTTTTCCACTAGGTTTTTCATTTCTGAATTTGTTTAGAGTTTAAAAGGTTATTGTGAGTTATAAGGCCGAGTTCAATTATTAAATCATTGCAAGCTAAAACCTAATAAATATTGATGAAAGAATTATATATGTAACAAGAAAAAATATACAATTAATCTTATTGTTAACCAATTTAACCAAACATCATTCTACTTACTTTCATGGCAATGGCTGCCAGTGTAACCAGCTTCACAGCTACAATTGTACAAGCCTCCTGATTTGCTAATGCAGGTCCCATGTCGACCACACACATTTGAGGAGACAAAAGTTCCTCCAGTTCCATTGGACGGAATGAAAATGAGGCAGCTATCTAGATCTGTCAAGTAAAAACAACAGATATACCCTTGTTATGTGGCTAATGTGTACCAGTTCAATAAGTTATGATGCAATAAAATACCAAATCTTACTTTTATTTTAAACTGAAGATAAGGACAAGAAAGTTTGTTTGCTTGTTTGATTGGTGTTTAACGTCGTACTCAAGGGTATTTCACTTATATGATGACAGACACAACTACAGAACATCACAAACAAATCTGCTTCCTGTTACCCTTTAGCTCTGCGAACACCAGGGCAACAGAAAGCAACCTCTTTTCTCGCCCCTTACGATCCATCGAGGAAGCCGAGGGAGTATTCTGCAGGACCATGGCCAACCCGATCCCTCACAGGGCAGGACAAGAAAGAAATGTATTACATTCAGTACTAGTTTGGCTGTGACATCAGAGCGAATAAGAACCAATCACAAACAAGACATGTAGATGGAAAGCAATGTTAACCAAAACTAATTCATGTCAGCTAATGAACATTAATGAGTGAATTTTTGTAAGGTCTTCCAGAAAACTTATGAGTGATAGGCCTACATGTATAAATAGCATTTAGCTCCATAATGCAATAGAGCAGTGAAATTTAAAGAAATGTTTTAGCTACCATAATCCACCACTAATTAGGTAAGTGTTCAGAGGTTTAGATTTCCGTTTCTATCTATTTGTTTATCACTCACCTTCACATGTTTCTGTGTTACATGTAACTTTACGTTGTGAGCAGTCCTTTCCCTTGTATCCATGACGACAATGACAGAAATAATCCCCCGGAAGATTGAAACATGTCGACCCTATCATACATGGATTTGGATTACAACGATCTATGTCTATTTCACAGTTTTGTCCTGTGTAACCATAACGACATATACACTGGTACCCAGCAACAATATCATGACATTGTCCTTCATTTTGGCATGGATTACTGCTGCATTCGTCTATGTTTATCTGACAATAACGTCCTGTGTACCCGGGCAGACAGGCACAGCTGAAGTCATTCACCAAGTCCTGAAAACACGGGAACAAAAACAAAAATTTACACATTTTGTTTGAATAATGGATTGATTGATATTTTACATCGCACTCAAGGGTCAATTTTAATTACATGACGGCTGTGTGTTTCAACTGTAATTGACACAACCATAATACCTTAAGAATTTTGAATGATTGGAATGATAATTTTCCTCCAGTGCTATAAGTCATTATTTGTTTTTTTAAAAATGAGACAGTTGTTGTTAGAAATACTCACAACACAAGTGGATCCATGCTGACATTGGCCTGCACAATCGTTGATATCTGAAAAATAATTGAATAAATATGTCACCCTTTAATTTATATCTCTGAATAGTTTCATGATTTACTTTTAAATATTACTTTCTGACATTAATTTGGATTTTCTGATCTTTTTGTGTATTCACCATATAAATGTGTTTGAACGTCGCTGTATACTGAAAAATCTTTAAAAAAAACACGAAACAAACTTCTGCTCACTTGTATCACATCTTTTGCCAGTCCATCCTGGTTGGCATTTACAATGGTAATCACCAACGAGGTTTTCGCAGGCGTAGGCGTTAACGCACGGACTTCCATGGCACTCGTCAGCGTCTAGTTGACAGTGTGGTCCTTGCCAACCAGGGACACATTCACACGTGTAACCGTTCACTTTATCCACACAACTACCTCCATGTTGACAAGGGTTTGATAAACATTCATTTATAGCTGAAATGAGAAAAACAAAATATATTTAACTTTTGTCATCAATAACTGATTATTAATATTATAATTTAAATTAATTATGTGACAATGTAAACTCTTGGAAAATGTTAAAACAATTTTTAATTATATATCTATCATTATTTAAGCCACTATATTTTCATTTCAGTACATCTCACTAGAGACAAAAGTTATCTCCCCTTTTCTGCAGCTTCACTTTTCAACCATTCAAAGCAATAGATTGACATTCTAAAATGGCAAATTTTGTTGAAAAATCCAGTAATGACAAATCTAATACATTGGACTTTAAATATAGTTGACACATTTATCAGTGTTGTTCCGTGTGCTTGTGACACTTCAAAACAAATAATATTGCCACACTATAAACACAGCTATGCAATGTTAATTATCATTCCTTCATATCCTCTTGGTTTGTTTGTTTGATTGGGGTTTAACGTTGTACTCAAGGGTACCATATCCTCTTGGAACAAATTATCCTGTCAGAGAGGAAAATCTTGATTGAATAGAGTATTTCTCTTTAACAAAAGCAGTGTATTCCAACAATAGTTGACCCTAATCGACCACAAAATGTGTAGATTTGATCAAGTTAGAAAATTTATCTTCCTCCAGAATTGCTACATTCAAACAAACTGACATTGCCCAGAGGGATACTTTTGAGACAGCAATTGTGAATTGGTTTGTTAAAATGACTTACTTTCAGAGCATGTTTTACCAGTCCACCCAGATTCACAATGACAGACAAAGTCACCGCTGACCTCAATACATGTTCCACTATTGTGACAAGGGTTTGATGTGCAAGCATGTTTGGCTAAAAAGTATAAACACATTATAAACAAAATGATCAAAACGTTAATACAATTCGAAATTAATGATTAGTAAATTATTGCATTTCAACTGCACCTTTTTTCACAAAATATAGGAAACACATCTAATTAAAATATGTAAAATGCCCATTTCACACATTACATTTTCAGTAAAATATTGTATTTTAACTGTGCTTTTTTAACAAAAATAACATTGGAATAAAATAAAGTCAAGATTACATAAAATTTTATAAAAATGTCATAAAATCAAGTGAAGGTATTTGATATGAACAGGGTCTAATTTAATCGGTCTCCCAGTAAATTTCACATAAAAACGATTATTGCAACATCTGTTTGCTTGTATTAAAATACTGTTTGCTTATTTTAAATTCTGAATTGGAACCTTAACCCACCTATTTCACACTTTGGACCTGAATAACCAGGAGCACATGAGCAAGCGTATTCGTTGGGAGCTATATTTTGGCAGATTCCATTATTTGAGCAGGGGTTGTGTCGACAATAGTTCAAATCTACAAAAACATAAAGGATACATTTAAGTACAAACCAGGGCTCAGGGAGGGGTGTCCACCCGTCTTTTAGACACCCTGAATTGAACAATTGCCTTATTTGGAAACCCTGTTTTCAGAAACTTTAACAATACGTGCAGGAGATAAACTGTAAAAATTGGACATGCAGTTACCTAATTAAGTATTTAAGCAAAATGATCATTTTAGACACCATAGCCTACTTTTGATTTCTGGCAAAGCCCCTATGGAGCAAACTAGAAGAGGGTACAAGTTCATCAACGTAAGAATCATCATTGTGGGCTTTACCATAAAATGTTTTCATTGTTATACAATTAAGCTTGCCTGGTTGTTCGAATGAGGGTTTACAGAGAGTTTGATTTTACTTCACTCATATATCACACTGGTGGCATGCCAGCCTAATAAAGGAAGAAACCCTCATTGTTACTGGCAACAGTCAAAAACAATCAGAAAAGATACAGCCAAACAACATATAACTAGCGATTTCATGTTCCCTGTTAACTCTGAGAAAACAAGGGTGGCAACCAGCCATCTCCAATAGCCCACCACAACTCAGGAATAAATGATATATACGAACTGAGATCGAAGATTTTATTAACTTTTTTCACATATTTTTGATGGAAATTTGAGTCAGCTCTGATTGCTTGGTGGATTGATGGACAGACTAACCTACAAATTGTTTTATTAAAAGCACCAGGGCAATAAGAAGCTCCCTCCAACACCCATGCTTCAGAACTCAAAACAACATTAAAAATTAATATGAGCATCCAGTGAAAAGCTTATTGTCTGTGAGACTATATGAAGAAGATGAGAAGATCGATGTTTTAAGGTAAATCCCATGGGTTGAGGAGGTATATCTTAACACCAAAGTACAGCACTAAACGTTTTGTTTGTTTGTTTGATTGGTGTTTTAACATCGTACTCAAGGGTATTTCACCTATATGAAGATGGATTGTCCACTTCACATTGTACACAGTCTTATTATGGTGGAAAACCGGCAGGAAACCTCGTAAAAACCACCCCTACGATTGCCGAAGCCACAACATGTGACTTGCTCATATACCTGATGGTGGAAAGGCGGACTCGAACTGGTGAACACTTCAACAGTAAATTGAATCATGTTCAGTTCAGTAAGCGCACTCACTTCCACTGAGCCACAGCCGCAGGCCTGTTCGCACTAAAGTAAATATAAGTCTTGTTCTCTTGTACTTGACTAGATTGGGTACCTCACCCTAAATCTGTTGCTATGTTTTACATGTAATTACAGATTGCACCTAGTAGTATTTTGTGCTGCTATTGGCTGCAGCTTTAAAACTAGTAGTGAGAATTTACATATTTTTAAGTTTCTGTTTAAGCTATAACTAGAAAAATTGATTGATTGGTGTTTTACGCCATGCTTAAGGGTATTTCACCAATACAATGGCAGTGTATTCCAGCAAAAATTGACAGTGGCACAAACAAGATAATATTGGAAAGGTAATTTTCCTCCATTGCTAAGCAAAAACAGCCTGGCTACTCTTCAAACTGCCTTTAGCCAGAGGGCCAAAACTAGAAAGAATCTAGGGGATATCCGGAAGTGGATTAAATTAAGTGAAATATCACAGTTGATGTGATTACATGTCCTATTGCTTAATGGAGAGTGTTGACACTTACCTTTGTCACAGAGTAGTCCCCCCCAGTTGAGATCACAGTCACAGGACCAGGGCGACCCCACACACTTCCCGTGTTTACAGCCAGGATATTTGATACACTGATCACACAGTGGGCCAGTCCAACCAAAAGCACATCTATAATATACAGGCATGATTGATTGATTGATTGATTGATCAAATTGATTGGTTGGTTGGTTGAATGGTTGTAAGTTGGATGATTAAACTATTGATTGATTGATTGATGGAATTGAATGAATAGTTGGGAAGTTGGTTGATTGATTGAATGGTGTGTTGATTTATTGTATGGTTGACAATTTGGTCGGCTAAATGATAGATTGATCGATTGGTTTGTTGATTTATTAAATGGTTGACAATTTGGTCGGTTAAATGATAGATTGATTGATTGGTTTGTTGATTTATTGAATGGTTGACAATTTGGTCGGCTAAATGATAGATTGATCGATTGGTTTGTTGATTTATTGAATGGTTGACTATTTGGTCGGCTAAATGATAGATTGATCGATTGGTTTGTTGATTTATTGAATGGTTGACAATTTGGTCGGCTAAATGATAGATTGATCGATTGGTTTGTTGATTAATTGGTAGCATGAATGATTGATTGATTGAATTGTTGGTAAGTTGATTGATTGATTGATTGATTGCATGGTTGGATGGATGGATGGATGACTGATTAAGTGGTTAGATGGTAAATAGGTTGGTTTAATGCAGGGGCTTAGCCAGAAATCAAAAGTATAGTCATTTTGCTTTATTTTCACATAACTGGATGTCCAATTTTGACTGTTGTCCTTTCTCCGGAAGGTTGAACTTTCTTAAAACAGGGTGTCCAAATCAGGCGATTGTTCACCTCAGGGAGTCCATTTGGACAGGTGGACAGGTGTCTGCCTAAGCCCTTGGTTCAATGACTGACTGAGTGATTGATTGATTTTTTCTAATGCTGTGTTTAAGGGAATCTCAGAGTGAAAAATAGCCAGAAAAACACAACATATAAATGAGAAACACTTTGCTGTGTGGAAAAAAAAATATTCCTCAAGCTGTAAGTAAAAAGAGTATGGCTTAGTTTGACACATACTGCCCTGAGCCAGAGAACAAAACTTCTACCAGTCTTTTGACTAAATAGAATAGAACAAAATTTTGCTTAAAATGGCTAGCAATGCAGATCAAAATAATTGGATAATTTGATTAAAAATAAAAGGAAGGTAAGTGTATGCATTCATGAATTTAGATCCGGTACAACAGCTAATAAAAAGTTTATTCTCATAGCATAATTGTCTAATTATGCATTAGTGGCATTTATACTAATAGATGTTCACAAAGAAGACCTGTTAAAATGTAGGTAAGAAGTTTTAGGGATATTTGTTAAGCTGCCAGTACTAAGCTACTGGTAACTGACACAGCGGATCAGGTAGCATGACAAGTGAACAAGGGGGAGATAACCTATGTCACAGGTGATCAACTTTGGCATGGGAAAATACTCATTACATTGCCAGTACCATAGCTAATGGAAAAATACCGTTTTACCAGCATGTACATTCAAAATTTTGGTGCAAACATGTTTTACTTTTTCACTAAAAGGAAAAAAAATCTAAGTCCTACTTTGATTTTAAAACAGCATGAAAAGTGATTAATGATTGAAGTATTATTTTAAAAAAATTCTTCAATTTCAATTAATAAACTGCCATTCAATGCTAATTAAATGGCTACATTTGGTTGTTAGTCTATATTTTACTTGTATTACTAATGCTATACACTTTTACCACCCAGAAGGGAACTTGAACAAATCGTGATCAGAACAGGCCTTCAAGATCAACTACCCCACACAGAGAACACGAAAGTTTATAAACTTTAGGAATAAAAACTCTATATCATTTTTAAACAAGATTAACTTTTCCATGATTTCAATCTTGAAAATTACAAACATAATATTGTTCGTCATAATGTCCTGGTTTACCCAGTGTAGGAAACAGTAATAGGCTTACGTTGAAAAGAAATAGCGGCATTGTCTTAGCTAGAGATCTGTCATTTAACATGGACAGATGTTTAAAAATGGTCAAAATGTCAGACAGGTAGAAATTGTTAGCTTTAAGATGGAAAAGATAGGAAAATGGAAAAATTTGAGCTTAACCCTAACATTATTTAACATATCATATCTTTACATAGTACAAGAGTAGTGCTACTCCGAAGAACGAAAGACTCATTTTGCCATCATCAGGAAAGTAATGTACAAGGTGACATGAAGCATATTTATAGGGGTTGGATATAAACAATCATATGATTCTAAAGTACTAGTTACAATGAAAAGTGTACAATAAAAGCCAGTTTTTTAAGGTATACAATGGAACAAAAACAAAATTATGTTTGTTATTTAAACTATAAAATCATCTAAGCCATTTAACAGATTAAACTCCAATAAACAGTTCTTAACACATGAACAAAGCTATTAAACTTATCATACAGAGTTATAAAAATAAAATTATTTAAACAGAATTAACTCTTTGCTGGCTTTAAGGCCATGGTTCAACTTTGGTTTTAATCTTCTGATTGCTAAAGCTTCTTTGAAGAGGAGAACAGACCAATGTCTTGCTGAGTCTATTGTCTCAGTATTTGCCAATATTACTTCAAACTTATCAATAGGTTGATTATTGCTGAAGTTATCTGGTAGACTTTAAATTCCCTGAATATTGTATTCACTGATTGGTATAGTAAGAACTCCGAAGAAAGATAATGGATTCATTTTGACTCAATGTTTCGGTTTATTGATGAAACCATTATCAGGAGTCAATAAACTCCTATAAATCAATAATCTATAATTGATCAATAATTAATTCATTATCTTTCTTCGGAGTTGTTAATATAATATACTATGTTAAACTGTTGAGTCGTGTTCATAATAATGTACACTGAAACGAACAAATCGTCTCAATATAACCACTTTGATTACGTCATCACCACGAGATCCTTCTACAATACGTCCTAACTGTCAATGGCTTAATTCAAGTCCATTGATGCAGAACGTCAACATTTGTCTTGTTGGAGTGTCTTTAGTACCCAGCCATATCGGTTAATCATATTACTTTACTAAAACGTTCAACGTTGATATGATGTGGATTTCCAATGCTGTAACACCATGTTATTGACAAAATATCGTGACTGTTCAAAGCGACGAAAATGTTCAGTAATCCAGTAAAAAAAAATTAAAATACTTCCTTAAGATCAGTCGCCCGTGGGTGCTTCCGTTTTCTCAGCCATGTCTCTCTCAATTATTAAGAAACGACGAAAGCTATAAATTAGACCTTGCAAGACAGTTTCACATATTTAGGATCGTGAGTGTGGTCAAAATGTTCGTTTTGCTGCTGTTGCAAAATTGGATGGCAACTGTCAGTTTATGGTGAGTTATATGGGTAATATTTGGTTAAATTTAAGATAACTTACAAAAATATCAACTAAAGTCTTCCTAAAAATAGTATGTCGTTTAAGACGCTGTCATTATTTATATAGCTAATATGTAAGTCGATAGCGGCCATGTCGCCGCCTGGCTTTCTTGCGCCTTAATTTCAAATAGAGGGCGAGGTAGTTAAAAGAGGCCGTGGTCTCTCTCTTTGCTATTAATGTGTAAACATAAATATTAAATCCTGACGAGTCCACCAAACAAAAAAGTGCTTTCTCTGTTTTTCACTTAGGGGTATACACTAATTGATAAACACGCACCAGAGGAACAATAATTCCCCAACAAAGAAACATAACTCACATACTTATATGATTGTGTTGCTTTCACAGTTCTACACCAATCGTACTCTCGCGAGAGTTTGTATAGCTAAAAAAACCAAGATAACTCTTGCACACCATGCCAGGTCATCTCGAATTATTGATCGCCAATATTAGGGGAGACGTATGCAGGTCAGGAAATAACAGAAGTGCAAAACATGATGGCCGTGGTGTAATATGGCGCAAGACCACTATTAATTTGTCATAAGCCGTCATATTAACGTTTGGCCCCACAGTTCCCTCCTGAACTTTCGTTGAGCGAAAACGCCTGGCACATACCTGAATCGGTCCTTTTGGAGTTCCACATTAAATCTTGACAGGGCATGACCGATGAAATTTTGAGCTAGAAAACCTGGAGTGTGCTAAGGGCTGTCAAGCTATCTTCAGACTGTAAACAACAGCCCAATCACACCTCCATCAAATGGTGATAAATACACGAAATGTGACCTATTAAGACTATACTATTACACTGGCCAGAAACCTCCACTCAATTACTTCACATCAAATACGCCACCAAAAACAAATTTCAAGGACCAGAACAAATAAAACAAGACAACACACTATTTTTTTTTATTAAGAACTATATTCGAGGCTGACAAAATGGAAGTTCATAATAGTGGTCTTACGCCATTTAGATTCAATGTATCGAGGTAGGAAGTAAATTCGACTATACTTTAGAATGAGTTGTACACTATTGACTGGGTTCGTTGGCTATTAATGGCTACCCTAAAAATATCATACAATCTGACGAAATGAATTGACCAATCAAATCCAAGCCGGAAACAACCAACCCTGAGGATGTTTCTCATATTTGTATTTTAAGAGTTGGCGTGACGTTCGATTGGCTTGGAATAAAACCCAACATGGAGGATTGGATACGATCAAAATACCGCTGCAGTATGTTTGGAAACCAGATATTACACTTTTCAATGTGTGAGTATTTTACTGTATACACTTTGGTCAACCAGTATATAAGTTGGGTGTTTTGTTCAGTAATCGGGGGCAGTTACTATCTTATGTCGATGAAGGAAATTCCATAAAGTCTGGCACCAATCCTGGTCAAATGACCCATTGTATGCCTGTAGCGCGCAGTTAATCAGTCGGACATTTATTTAATATGATGTAGGTTGAAACGAGTCAATGTTTTAGATATATGTGAAGTTAAGCATTACAAATAATATAAAGTCAACACCAGTTGCCCATTCAGCTATTTTAAACATACATCGATGATTTTGATGTTTTGTTTGATCCGGATTTAACGTCGTACTCAATGGTATTTCACTAATATGACAACGGATTGTCCACTTAACACTGCTCCTTACCTAATTACGGTGGAAATCCGGGGAGAAACCTTGTAAAAACCACCCAGCGATTGCCGGGGCCACATCGTGTGACTCACCCATATACCTGATGGTCGACAGACGGACTTGATCCTGTGAAAGGTAAATCGAAGTAGGATTAGTAAGCACACACACTACCATTAAGCAGCGGGCGCGGGCCCTCTATGATCATGGAGATTTGCAGTGTAAACATACTTTTAATTTAGGAAGAAAACGTGGGAGTTTCATGTTAAATGACACCGATCTTGATGTGGATAAAACATGTGATACACTGCAAACCATCTTAGTTCAGTTAGCGAAAGATAAAAGGGTTGATCTGTTTTTCTTGTCTTATTTTAGCGCCGACCAATCATTTGAGCATATTTACGGGGAAGACGTTGTGGTAAGCTCGGATGGGATGGTAATGTGGACTCCAATGTTAGCTATCAACAGCTGGTGTCAACTGAATTTCTCTAAGTTTCCTTTTGATACCCAAATTTGCTACTTGTACTTCGGCTCATGGGTGTATGATGCCAGCGAGTTACTCCTACGTCTGGCCCTGGATCCCAACGCCACAGAGGTAGACGGTCATATTTTTAACTACGGCGAAGATATTGATACGGAATGGTTGATATTCCATTTTAAACAAAGCCATCGGCTGGTCAAATACTACGAGGGTATTCCCGATTGGTCCGAACTCACAGTGAATATCGAACTGCGTAGGGTCGGAAGATACTACCAGAACTTGTTTGTGTCACCCATCGTTCTCCTGTCAATTCTTACTCCAATGGTGTTTCTATTACCCCCTGATGCAACGGAAAAACCCATTCTAGGTATGTAGACTAGACACAATAATATATCAATCAAAATATGTATTAACCGAATGAGACGGCTTGCGAGCCTTATCGTAGAAACTCTTTGGAAAATATTAACAATAGTTTATTTAAACTAGGCCTCCAGCGTAACAATACTGAATGTACTGGTAAAAATAGTTTTCATAGTTTTGGTTCCAGCTTTTCCAAATATCCATTTTGATTAAAATCAGACCAAAAAGCTGCAGGTTTGTTTGATGCAAACGCAAAGGCGTATCAAATGGTGTGGATTGGCTTACAATATTGACCAATCACAGCACCGCTTCCTAAACAAGATTTATATATGCCAAATATTTCCACACCAGTTTTTTAATATATGTTTATGAACAAAGAAAAAAGACTAACTGAAATATATTAATAAAAAAAAAATTAAAAAAATTATGTGATTTGGATGGCCACGAAATGCATACCAGGCAAGCGGTCCTAAAAGCACAATTTCAGATAAACACACCAATTTACACTTCACTTGCTCTTACTTATTTCAACATGGCTTGTCTAAGAGATTCAGATACCCAACTGATACTAAACTCTAGTTTGACGGTACGTCACAACTGGCAAAAAAAAAAACAACAACGACATTTTATTCAGATCAATAGTCTGTCTGAGCTTGGTCCGGTGTGCACCACCGCCTGGTGTTCTCTGGGTGATCGTCAAGTGTGGTTTAGACCTTTCCTTGGCACCAATAAGCTAACCTAAGTGAACACCGTTTTATGATCCTTTACGTCAGATAGTAATTTCAACAAACATACGACGGGGGAGACTGTTTGAGCTGATTTTAGGCTGATTACAAAATCTCATTCCAGATAGTATTCATATTAATGTCAGGCCCGCGGCCGTGGCTCAGTGGTAGCGAGTGCGCTTCCTGAACCGAACATGCTTCGATTTACCGTTCACGGGTT